>LPNX010589189.1:394131-469026 GCA_001517045.1 Pseudotsuga menziesii | reverse complement strand
AGCCAATTGCTGATGATGTATATGTATATATATGTTGGTTGTGTTTGGCATGGACCTTGAATCACATGATTGATGAAATGTTTTATGTTGGGCGTGGACCCTGAATCACATGATCGATGAGTTGTTTTGTGTTGCGCGAGAGGCTCTGGAGAACATGAGCACTTACACGTGTGTTGAGCATAAAGCTCTGGAACACATGAAATTATAATTAGAAATGTTGGGCATAAGCTTTGGAGCATTCCATGTTGATGTTGAGCATAAGCTGTGGAGCATCAGATCATTGGCCATTGTATCCCTAGGTGTATCATACAAGTACATCATACAGTTTAGTGTTGAGTGAGAGCTCTGGAATTGCACTATGTTTGTAACTCGCTGTTATAAGCATTGAGTATGGGATCTTGTAAGTGCTAGGGGTTACTGAAAAGAATTTAATAACTTTCGAGTGAAAATGACTCGAGAAAAAAATATTGATCTGATCATACTTATTTATAAATGATTAAATGAAATTTCGAATTTCTGTATTCTCATCAAGTAATGAAGAACTACCACGCTATACGAGGGAAATCCAACATGCAAGGATGTTTAGAGTTGCCTATCCTACTAGACCTGAACCATCTATCTACTTGACCATCATAAGGAAGTGTTGTTAAGTCTAGGGATCATGACACATGATGCCTGAAGACAAATGTTAACAGCTATTTTAATACTATTTATTTTATACATAGTATGTATAAATAATTAATTATAGTTAATTATATAATTGAATAAAGAAAGAAGAGAAGAACCACCAATTATTATTTATTATTAAAGGATTAATAAATAGTGAAATATCTATGAAAGACTAACTAGGAACTACTTAAAAGTTCCTAGGTTAAGAATTGAAAATTACCCTAGTAAATTGAAAAGGGTGAAATCAAGAAATCAAGTATTTCTTGATTTAACTGCCCCTTTGACTAAAAATTCTATCTATAAAGACTCAAGCCAAGCAAATATTTGGGGTTCTTATTTTTACCTAGGCGAATTATTATTCTGGCTATTTTTTCTCTCAAGTGTTTTCTTGGAGAACTTTTCCTGCAAGGAAAAGAGGATTGATTCAGAAATAAGTACCAGTTAGGAAACCCTGGCTTAGGAGCTCTAAGCTACTTGCATGTTGGAGTCCAGCTCGGGGGGATCTGTACTAGAACCAGGAACTGTTTTGGGTCATGGTTGGGAGGAACGTGGTAGTTCCCAAGTGATTTTGTCATCGAAATCAGAGATCAAAACTTTCTTAAATTGATGATGCTGGTTATTTAAAAAGTGTGTGGGTTCAACCATTAAAGGAGTTGCAGGAAGAAAAGTTATAGGTATGATTTCTTAGTATGCTAACTTTATTTCTAGGGTAAAATGCTAGTTGTTTTATATAAATGCTCTTTATATATTTTAACTTTGGAAACGATGGTTCTGTCCATATCTACTAGGGTTACTTTTTATTAAAATCTAACCCTGGAGTGTCCATACTATCTTCTAGATTATATAATGAATATGTTAGATGAATTTTCCAATGAATTTACTAACCCTATGTAAATGAAGTTCTACCTAGGTTCTTCTAGGGTTTGTATTCTCTTCAGTTACTCCCTATGGTTGTAAATATTTTCATAGGTTGTATATATCTAGGATTTCATCTCTAAAGTTTGTTTTTGTATTCATTCAATATTCAGAAATTAACACTGTAAACTAGGTAAATCTAAACCTCCTATTTCTTCTTCACCTATTATTTATATCTCTACTGACATATTACATTTGTGAGTAGAGACATGTTTCATATTATAGTATATTTAATCATAGGGGTAAGTTTAAAGAAATAAATATACTAAATAGATACCTTAGGGTATTATTTACAAACATAACGACTTTATAGATTATATGTATGTGTGTGTGTGTGTGTGTGTGTGTGTGTGTGTGTACAGATAAGGCCATGAGGTATAAACATATATGAAAACTATCTATACATTTAATTCCAAGATTAAATAACTCATCTAAGATCTTTAAAGGTTTGTATCCATATTACAAATTTACATTAACAATACTCCACATAAATGAAACAACATTATCAATAATCACAGGAGGCATCGTGGCCATCCATGTGGTCCTTTACAATTCTTTGATCATATTTCCTATAAAAGAATCCACAGTTCTAATTTTTCCATCTAAACATAACCATAAAAAAAATGACATAACCCAACAAACATTACCATAGCCAAATTGAAATAATACATCCTATACAGTAAATCATATCATAGTAAAACAACATCAAAATCATATCATAAATCCATATATTGCAAACAGTAATAGGAATCGAATCCTGTGGGCATGTAAGTTAAGTTTGTTGTTATTTATTAAAATACATTTCATTACAACTCGTTACATTAAAAACCCTGCTTGCCAACAGAGGTCATGACATCGATCCCATGGACGTCCAGACCAAGGCAAAGCCATAATAACAAACCATAAGTAATGTATATACAAAACGGCAACCGAATCCTATAACCATTTTACACAGGTCAGGATATGCATCAAATCATATGCAGGTTGTGGTTATTAAAATACAACCAATACATATTAAACAAAAAATGCCATCGGGGGTTTTTAAACCTTGACACTATGAAACAAACGATTGCACAACACTCACATAAGTAACATCCTCAACCAAACTTTAAATCTAATACATAGTCCTACCAAAATTAACCCTATGCTATACTATCATAGCACTATGGGAAGGACCATGCCATTCACGACATCGCTTATACCTAGGATGTCGATATATTTTTAATTACAAACTAAGTAATGCCATAATACACATAACCTTCAAGCAAACAAATGCCCACATTATCCATCATAACAATAGAATAACAAAGTGAAATCATGTTATGCACATCATAAGTTAAACCATGGTAATCAATTAATGAAAACAGTAAGCATCCACTTAATCAAATGCTTTCCAAGTAAACTACACTATCATCATATTAAAATTTATAAACAAGTTTACAAACGCATGCCAATGGGCTAACACACCATTGCAAGCAATGGTGCAGCCCATGGCTTAAATGCCCCAATTAAAACACGATTTGCATGAACCAAAACCAAGTATGCTATAAGCCCAAACATTCCTCTTTTCGTTGCTAACAACCCAAGTAAATTTTACAAACCCAAATTTATACACAGAACCAGAGGGGGTGTGACTTCACCCACGACCAAATCCATTTGAATATTGTTCAAAATTCAAGTCTGTAATCGTATGCCCGAAGGCAATGTTTAAAATCCCACATCGAAACCCACAGCATAAATCCCAAAACCAAACAAAAATCTATGCCCAGTCTTCGCAAGACGGCCAAAGGGTAGCAAGTAAAAAATCACTCACATGCTTACCATAGAACGAGTATAAATGTTTGGAGCCCACAGAAGCAAATCCATGCTGCTCCTCATTCCCTTTCGGCACCTGCAAACACAAGCCAAGCAAAACATGAGAATTATGGCCATTAACAAACATTAAACCAAACCAATGTGTAGGTGTGTTAAAACCAACATGGACATACCTCATAGTATGGAGGTCGCCTCCATGGTTTCCCCCCTACGCAGAGCCAAAGTGCAAAACCCCAAATTACAAACAACACACAACCATCATGAGCCAAGCCTAAGGGAAGGCTGTCATGTTTCACCAAACACATTGAATGTACTAGCTGGAAACCATTAAATCCACATAAAACCCCCTCTTCATAGTTTTGTTTCACTGCATTACAACGTGACCACCTCTCACATAAAACTTAAAACCGTGATACCATATGTTTATACCATATAACACAATTTCTCCACTGAAACGCTATCCCAATGTTAACGTGTTACAATGTTTTCATTATGGTATGTTTACAATAGTACATAGTCCCTAGGATGCATTAGCCCAAGGTGTAATGCCATAAGGCACACCCCTTATAAGTTATATGATATGCACTTTAGGCTTACAACCTTATATTAAGAGCTAATATGTGATGTGTTAAGCTTAAATGCTATGTGAACATGGCATATGCAATATGCCATGTTAAACTTTTTAACCCTCATAAAAAAAATCAAAGGTCTCCTCTGGAGCCAATATAATAACCTACCAAATAAAGGAACATAAGAGATGTTAATAGCTATAGTAAAAATATATATCGAACGTAAAATGTATTAATGACTTATAGAATAGTGAATTTAAAACATAGCGAAGATTAATCAGTGTATAGGAAATTTAGTCATAGTAGCTACATTGACGATAATGACACTTACCAAGTTATAAAACCAAGTCTATAAGCAACATAACAACTAGCAGCGGGTCCTCTAGGATCAAGACAATCAACACACTTTACACCAGATCTTGTTGCAAAGTAATGAACTTCATAAGTAAATAAAAGAGGTGCCTTAGTTCGATTGAACTAAGTAATCTTGCATAGCCAGGAAATACCTTACCTCCTAGATCGTCATGGGAGAACAAGTCCTGCCACTCGACCACTTTGTTCCCATTAAAAAAAGTTAAGTTATTTTTTATTAAATAAACAAAGTACGCATGTGCAAGAGTAAAACAATGATCTGTACAGTTCATTAATTCATCTACAATAATAACTAAGATGTATAAATAGTTTAAATAATAGAATTAAGACATAAGAAGTAAACAAACTAATAATCACTGAATGGATAAAAGATTAACAAGCCAGTATGGGTAGTTTATGAGGAGATCGAAAGTATAAGTAGCGCATGTAATTCCGCACAAGTAATAGTGATCCCATTTGGGGTAGTTTTCACTAGCCTATAATTTTCTTTTTGTTTTCAATTTCTAGGGACATTACAAAAAGAATTCAAATCATTAGGGATGAATTTTAATCTAGCAACTAGATGTGGTTATATCGAACTGCATGACTAACTAAGGATGTTTAAGTCAATATCGAAGTCCAAGTGGTTAACTCCAGATGTCCAACTAAGTCACAAAATCAATTCTAATCATTTAACTTGGTCTATCTGAAGTGGTGTCTTAGAAAAGGTTCCTTATCCACATGCAACCATGCATAACTATTGCTAACTAAACTGAAAGTGAACAAACTGAAAGTAACTGAAGAATAATTGATATTAACTAGTTCCAATTCCAAGTGACTGAAAGAGGTTAGTGTCGAGACTCCTAGTGGCTCCTAAAATGTCGGGATTTGCCTAAGAGGCACTTAAAATGATGCATGCAAGTGTTGGCAATGGTAGTTAGCCTCTATCAGTGTTCCCCACACTCTAGTGACTACTACATGTCACCCATTAGGCCAACAGGACCAAATGGTACTAGTGGACCCAATAAATAATAAAAGGCTCCTAAGTTAGGCTAAAATAATCTAATAGATCGTTTAGTCAAGGGAGAATTATAAATCCTAACACCCTCCCTGAATCCTAACTTGCACAATTGTGGGCCTTGGCAACAAGGCCATAAGTCACCCAAATACAATTTAAAAGTTAAAAAAAAGTTGCTTAATAATCCGAGGAAATAGAGGAAAACCTCATGGGAAAAAACCCCCCTCAGGATAAGTAGTGAATTAGGAAAACATGTTTTGAAAAAAACCTTTTGAAAATTTTGCTGCAATTTTTAGCACTATGCAACAACAAGTATAGTATCTTGGTTCTTGTGTGAAAGAAAATCTTGAGACTGTAAATGTGAACCTATGATTTGAAAATAAATGAATATATCTGGAGGAATCTTCCTCTTTGGAAGAAGAATAATGTGCTCAACTAAATCAGGTATATACAGTTGCAAGATGAAAATTGGACCCATGTAGAGCAACTGAAATCAACTAATAAGAGATAAAAAAAAGTGCGTTATAATTTGAACCATGTGATCATCACCCAAGAAACTTATATATTACAGCCTTGAACATCAAACCATGTGATATAAAATCAGCCCCAATTGTTAGGAGCAAGTGTCGAGGTGAATGCAGAATGTCTCCATCTTTACTAGTTCTTTGAAGAGATGAGCATGTGATCAAATAGGTAGGTAGAGAAGCCTTGGGACTATGGAGAGTGAATGATTGAGATCCATAATCTGATAAATATTCATAAATAACCAATCATGCACAAAATACAATATTATCAAACTCATGAAAGGAAACTGACATCAAATCCCCAACAAAAATTTTGAAGAAGACTTGTAGTTCTTGATTTTTCACACCAAAATTAATGAGAGCAGCTACAAGCTTTACTGAAATCTCTTGAAACTTAAAACCTGAACCAAATAATATCATATCAGAACCAAATAATTTCATATCATATCAATTAATGCAGAATAAATCCAGGTGCATCACCATGATGGTAGATGCACAATTTTCCCCTTCATCAAAACCCTGAGTATTGGTGTATGCAATGATGTAGGAATTTTCTGAAAGATCAAGATTAATTTGGATTAATGTCCATGACTCCTAAAATGTGATATTATTTCCAACATATCTAGATATACACAAAATATAATATTAGCAAACTCATAAACTAATATTGACATCAAATCACCAGCAGCAACTTTGAACGAGAGTTGTGGTATTTGATTTTCACACCAAAATTGATGAGACCACTACATGCAACACTGGAAGCTCTTGAAACTGAAATATTGAACTAATTAATATCAGATCAGATCGAAATAATATCACATCATATCTAAATAGGTTCATATCAGATGCAAAGGTGTGCTCCACTGAGATGGTAGATGCACAATTTTCTCCTTCTTTAAAACCTCCAGTATTTGTGCATGCAATCATGTAGGAATTTGTTGGAAGCTCTAGATCAATGGGAGTGAATGGAACACTCCTATAATATGATATTATTTCCAAAATATCCAAATATTCAAAAAGTATAATATCATCAAACTTATGAAAGAAAACTGACATCAAATCCCAACAGTAATTTTGAAAGATACTTTTGGTACTTGATTTTTTACACCAAATTTGATGAGACCAGATACAAGAAACACTGGAATCTATTGAACCTAAAAGATTGAACCAAATGATATCAGATCAGATCCAAATAATATCATATCAGATCCAAATATTTTCATATCATATTCAAGGGTGTGCTCAACCAAGATGGTAGATGCACATTTTTCTCCTTCTTCAAAATTATGAGTATTGGTGCATGCAATCATGTAAGAAATTATTGGAAGCTCTAAATCAATGAGAGTGAATGGATCACTCCTACAATATAATATTATTTCCAAAATATCCAATTAATTACTTATATGTACACCAGAAACATGATTAGAGTCAGAGAAATCAAATTCCTCTCCCTTTCTTGGAGCAAACACTGGTAAACTATGCACAAAATTTATAATAGAAGAATCATTGGAGAATTTTTGCATATAATGAAAGGATGTCTTGAAATTGTAGGGATGCAATTCTATCAACTCCTTTTATGAAATGTGTCCCTGAATCTCATATTGATTTCCAAACAAGAATTAAATTTTCTCACAAGCTTCTTTGGGAGTCCTCAAACCTTCAACGTGGAAGACCAGATATCTAGAAATATGAGTACACAAATAACCAAAAGCTTCATCTAAGCGGTTCAGAAACTTGTTTCTCTCAGCTAGATGATGGGGCTCAGTCTCCCTTCCCATTATTATCCTATACTAACCTTGTTTTCCCAATATCAACTTCATATATGCCCTTAAGTCAACATAATTGAAGGGTGTTAGGATATAAGGTGTGGAATATTGAGAATCCATAAGTCTCCTGCTAATCATACAATATCTCCAATCAAGCTACATAGAACTACAAAAAATAAAAAAAAACAGTCACAGTATGTTAGAATCATTCCTTCCCTCTCGACATGTACACTTTTTGAAGGTATGTCACACTCGCACCGCCACTCTACATAAATCCAGAGGAAGTAAGGCACTCTTTGCGGGACTTTTGTGGAAACCCAGTTTCTTTTGGTGTTCAATGGAGAGTATACAAACATGAAGCTTGCTTGAAATGACTCTAATACCATGTGAAAATTGTTGTTCGATTTAGATCATCAAGCAATGAGTCAATAATTATTGATGCAGTAAAAGAGGAATGACGATATACACTGAACCAATAAAATCTCATAGGAAACCGATGAGTATAGCTCAAATAATTGTAGTATCATGTCCATACATAACTTGGTGTTACAATAGTGTTACATAGGAAAGAATTCAAATCATCAGGGATGAATTTGACCTACCAACTTGATCTGATTGTATTTGACTGCATGGCTAACTAAATATGTTTAAATGACTATCGAACTCCATGTTGTTAAATCCATATGTCAAAATAAGTCACACAATTAGTTATAATAATTTAACTCAATTTAATTGAAGTGGTAGGCGAGAAAAGGTGCCTTATCCAGATGCATCCATGCATAACTGGCACTAACTGAACTGAAAGTGAACTAACTAAAAGTAACTGAAGAGTAACTAAGCTTAACTAGTTCCAACTCCAAGTGACTGAAGGAGGTTGGTGTTGGGACTCCCAGTGGCTCCTAAAATGTATGGATTGGCCTAGGAGGCACCTAAACTGATGCATGTAATTACTTTTAGTGACATTTTGCCTCTCCCATTGTTCCCCACAATATACTGACTTGTACATGTGGCCCCATTAGGACAAGTGGACTAAATGGTACTAGTGTACCCAATAATTAATAAAATACTCTTAAGTTAGGCTAAAATAATCTAATAAATAGTTTGGTCAAGGGAGGATTATAAATCCCAACAAACCAAATGTAGTACACTTAAGAGATGGAAAGTTTATTGTTTTAAAGATCTTAAGTTATCTTAGGGCACAAAGGAATCAAACCTTCACCCTCATGATTGTAAAGTAGGCACTCTTCCATTGAGATAGAACCCTTTGAGAATTGGGGAAAGGTGCAATATTAAAACCAATATTGCATCATTTCTAGATTCTAAGACAAGACAACAAATCCCAACATTGTTTCTGACTCGAGAGACCTAAGGAAGTAGTTTGAATGGCTTTGACCTTCTTTAGATATATGCTAACCACTTAAAATCTGACTCATGTAATCAAGATAATGCGGATGTATGTTTGAAAATTCACATTTAGACTCTTAAACATATAATTTCTGATCTGCTAACGTGGCTAAGATGATCATTCTTACGGAAAAACAATCAAAATGTTGCACTATATAATTGATACAAAGCATATAATCTCTTGGCATAAAAACTTTATAAATGGTATGGACTCTATTGGCTTCCATATAAGCAACACAAAGGTGATAAAAGGCCATTCCTTTTTTCGTCCAATACTATTGGATTTTAGTAGGGACTTTTTCTAGAAGTATGAATTCCTCCTTCCAATAGTCCTATAACAAAACTTTATATTTCGGTGCTCTAAAAATCACAATAGATGTACGGGTAGAGAAACATTTGTGTTTTCTTAGGGTCAAGCTCAATGATGTGTTGCATGCCTCTATAAAAAGGTATCTCTTTGGGCATATCTTGAAAAACAATGTTGTATTTCAGAATTAGTTTGGTAACAACCAGAAGCTAGTTCTCAACAAGATGATTTTCTATTCAGTAAAACCAATCCATAGTCCTCGACATGCTAGAGAAAAATAATGGAACTTTGGGGAGTTCTTATACCCTAAATAAACGGTGTGATAGTAGGGATCCCTTTCGTTTTCAGTTCTGAGCACACTATGAGCTATGTTTCAGACTCCAATGGACATAAACAACCCTATAATTAAGTTTGAGCATCAAAGTTACAATTATGAACATTTTGAGAGAATTTTGAAGGTCAAAAGTACTAAAACACCTCAGTTCTCAATTCTATAAATTATGGGTGCATAAATAGAGGTAAAAGGGCTTAATCTTCTCCAAATCAGCTGTAAGTATACATGGATAGAAAAATTTTCAAATTTTATGACTACTATTAGTCTTGATTTAAGGGTCAGAATTGGTGTTAAACTAATTGTACCCTTGAGAACTATTTCGAGACTTGATAATGGTGATTTTCATTGTTATCAAAAATTCAAGATCAGGCTTGATTATGTAAATGTTTTCCCAGACTATGTTTCCATCTACCATGACTGCTTCCAGTACTGGAAAATTACTTCTTGCTCCCCATGTTTCTTTAGGTCTGAATTTAACCTAGAACAATTCATACTTGGTCATAATTAGAGATTTAGGTCTCTTTGTTTCTATTGTTGGTTAAACAAGTTCCTAGAATTTTATTAAGCCACTCAAAATTTTGATTTAACATAGAGAGCCCAAAATTCATCTTTCATGCCTAGGAACCATGTTGCTTCTATATTTATGTTTAGAAAACTTAGGATTCGACCAAAGGCTATCCAAAAAGGGTCTAAGTAGCCACCCATGCACATATGGGGGTAATATTTTGTGACATTTAGTGGGTAATAGAGGTTAGGTTTCATCAATCGAGGTTAGTTAGAGCACACACGAATTGGACCCAGGTTTAAGATGGAACTTGTTGGACTTCTTCATAATGATGGATAATGTTGGGATTTGATCTACTGATGCAAATCAAACCTTCAGTTTATGTCAATCCGGGTTGGTAGACTTAGAGGCATATCCAAGTATCAAGACTCAAATCTAGGCTTGTTTGGTATTCTAGTCATCTGTGAAATAAACCTACTGAAAAATTAAAAAATACTATGACTTGAAGATACAAAAATCCCTTTACAGGAACAGCTTCATTTGTTTTTTTAAATTAAACAGCAGTCTATATATGAAAGCAATCTATTTGTGAAAGCACTGAGATAATAAAAACAATTAAACAACAACCCTAACCCTAAGATATAGACTACAAGGCTCTTCCTAATATCCCAACACTGAATAAAACAACCAATCATCAATTTCCCTTACAGGAAAGCATTCATGATGTATATTTGTTCTAAACACTTCATCATTAAATAAGCAACAATGTACAGCATGATGAAATTGTGGTCTGAACCATCCCTTCAGTATTTAACCAATAAAAGAACAGAGCTCATAAAAAATGCAAGTGATGTGCAGCACAATGGGATCGTAGTCTAAGCTATTCCTTCAATATTCAACCAATAAGATAATAGAGCTTTTTATAAAACTGATTGAAAACTAGTTTAACTCGTTCTGCAATAACAAAATTGAATCCTACAAAAGCTAAAACATACCAATGGCACAATTTAAACCATTTGCATCAAATGAAATCGCTGCAATAATCCAAATCGCATTCATTGGCAATAAAAGAATGTGCAAACTCAACAATGGGGGCCCTCCAATGCCTCGTTCACACACACAGTTGAAGAATTACAGAACTTAAACATTGAATGTATTCACCATCAAATCGATTACACAGTAATGAAACCACGTAGTTCAGAGACGATATGCGTTCTTCCCCAAAATCGTGATGTCTTTATTCATTGTTTTGTGAAGTACTTATACAAATTTGAAAGAAAACTAGAAATGCTATAATCCTAGAAACTAATTAATGAACATAGCCATCGAGATCGTCTATCAGATCTGTGAGACTCAACAAAATTAAAACTGCCCTTCTTTTGTGCTGAGTGGTAGCACAGGTGGTCACCTTGACTGTGGTTGACTTGATACCTGTGAGAGCCACATCATCTATCCGTTGGAATTTCATCCATCCTTGGACACTGAGGATATTTTCTCCATATTCCATTTCACGCCTAGCTGGCCTGCAAATGCTCAATCTTGGAGACATTATGGGAAGTTAGGACGTCTTGTAATCTGAATAAAATTCTAAGTTTAAATGCTTTAAAAATCTCAAAACTCAGTTTATTAAAAAGCAATGACATTTATACCTCTTAACCAAAGTTTATGTGTGAACTTTAAAGCTTTACAAATCAGCATGAAGGTTTTATGAAGGTAAATGGAAGATATCTAGGTGGCAAAAAGAGGTCAAAATGGTGCCCAACATCTCCCCTAAGAGGAAACTGCTGCATGTCCCCATGCCAAAAATATTTGACCCTGTTCAAAACCAAAATTTTGCTGCTGATCATCTTGCTTCTAGTCTTCTGTCTGTGATGATGCGTCTGTTGAATCCCGAGATGCATAGAGGACCTTCAGTCTCTCATACTTAGCCTTATAAACCTTGTTTTGCTTATACCATCTATATGCATGTTTAGAGATGCGTGTCCTATGAACCTTCAGCTTCCAGTTGACTTCTCTTAATTTCTCATTCCTTTGCTCTAGTTCCTTTATTTCAAGTTTCAATCTCTTGATCTCTTTATTGTTTTTGGAAGTCTTATTCTTCTTGACTTTCATTGGAAGCTTCTCAGAATTGGTATCCATGCCCAATTCTTCATGCTCTTTTGTTGAATCTTCTCTCTTTTCCTCTTCCACAGCTTGCTGCTCTGAGAAAAGAGAAGCCGAGTCTGTTAATGTTTCCTGTTTTGAATTCTTCTTCTTTTCCTTCTCTTGCTGATCCAAAAAGAGATTGATTGTTTTTGTCTGCTTGATCACCTCATCAGGGTCTTGGATATCCTGTCCTATTTCATCTGCTGGATCTTCTTCTTGACTCCCCAAGGCTTGTATGTGTTCCTCATCTTCTAATGCTGACTAGCTTCTAGCTTGCTATACTTCCTTGGATTTCTTTGATAAGTAGTGAAAATCCGCTCTTGTCTTTGAAACTGTTTCTCTTCTCTCTTCACACTCCTAGTCTGTATCCTTCTCTGAGGCTGTTTTGAACTTGCTGCTTCAGAGTTGTCTTCATCATCAGTAATCAACAATACCTCTTCCTTTTTCTTCTTCCCCTTTGGCGGTTTTGAGCTTGTTGCCTCAGGGTATGTTATCATCAATAATTCATCTTCTTTTAAACCTTATTCAAGCAATTCCTCCTCCTCTTCAAACTGATTGTGAACTAGAAATCCTGACCATGTCAAATTTTACCTTTGTAACTCATGCTGGATGATGATTTTAATGAGTCCACAGTGAAAAATGCTTGTCATCTTGTCTTTTGCACGCCTTTGGACAGCTTTAGCCATCTAAGTTAAACTCTGTAATAGAAAATAGGGCATATTGATCTCACATTCCCCTTTTAAATGCTGCAACGACTTGATGTGGTAAAGATAAACAATGTTGAATATGCCTTCACAGGTAATACATTTTTGAATAACATAAACTATTTCATCCCAAGGATGAACCAGCCAGCTCCTTGGTATCCCTTTCTTCCAGTTTACTGACCCTACTCTTGATCTGCACAAAAATGGTATCCATGCTTTCTCTTTAAATGGTTTAGTCTTGAAAAACCTTTCTCCTTGCTGTGGTAGGCCAGTAATTTATGCTAGAATGTCTTCAGATAGTCTGAAGTGTAAGTTTCCCACTATAACCTTTTCTCCATCAAAATTTTCAGCAAAATCCAGACTAACATGCTCATTATGCCCATCAAACTTTTCAAAGAAAGTTACCCACTGCTTATTTTCAAAAATCTCCATGCAACTCTCATGAATATCAGTGGGATTGAAGTTTGATGGTTCTAGTCTAGATGACATTTTAAATTTTAATAGGAAACAGGAAAATTCAACCTTTCAATCTTTAACTCTGCCTTTGTTTTCCTATCTCTGAAAATGTAGAATTTCTGTTGGTTTTGGCAGAGTCTTAAGCAAAGAAAAGGGTTTTAAGTTTTACCTCCTCTGTCTTCACTTCTTCCTGCATGATTTCTACAGAAATTGGTGTCCGTGCGCTTCCTGTAACCCACGGCCTCTTCTTACTGCAAACTGTCACCCACAACAATCGATTTTGCATAGAAGAACAATTGAATTCAATCCCAGGAAAAATGACCAGGTTGTGGTATCCAATTTCACCAATTCATAATGCAGGACTCAAGCACATTTATATGCTGTCGTGGGGCATATAGCCACATTTTTCTTCATCATTTCATGAACGTGCCACTTCATTCAATACTCTTTCAGAAAAAAATGAAAGGTAAGGTTTTACCACATTTTGATTTCTTTGCATGCCCCAAGCTATAATATTCGTTTTAATTTCCTTGTATGCCCAACGTCTATTGAACAAGCTGTAATAAAGGGGTTTTTTTTTCTTAAAATAATCTCCTTTTCCTTTAAAAGATGCATTGAAGATATATATGACCATTGTTTTCTTCCTTAAATTCTATATGTTACCTAATGCATGATGCACTAAATACATATAAAAGAAACTTTTGAAATTCCATTTTCTCAAAATATTTCAATTTTTTTTTTTGCTGAGAAGGAGACCCTGTTTGTCTTTCTGCCAAGAAGAAAACCTTGCCTGTAGAATGTAGTATATGTCCTGTAGAATGCAGTATAGATTTTGGCCATTTAAAATTTTCTCTTAGATTTGATTTTGACCACCATCTTGACCCCTAGGGTAGGATAATGGAAAGTAAATGGAATGCTGGCGGAGACTAATGGAAGGTAAATAGAGTGCTGGAAGAGACTATCAGGATAATGAAAAAAATAGGCATTCAAGCTTTACAATAGTTGGTAAATATGTCATCACATAGAAACAAAGAATCCTGAAACTTTTAAAACACAAAAACTGAAAAATTCTTACAGACTTTGCTTGATATGCTTGATATCCCTGTATGATGAGTTTGCTGCCTGATGTAACTGGTTTGATTTTTATTTTTGATTCATTTATGTTCTTCTGATGTCTTCTGTCTACCATCTTATATTCCTTCAGCTTTACTGAAAGGCAGGTCCTTCTGTAAATTTCTTCTGCCCTACTAGAAGTCAGGTCCCTCTGCATTGTTAAAAATCACTGTATTGCTGGAAATCAGGTCCCTTCTGCATATGAAAAAGCCTAGGAGGGTTCCAAGGAAGCATAAAAATGCTTATCCCCTCAGAGTCCTATTTATTGACTTGTCCTCAAGTCAAACAAGATCTTCATTATTGGAAATAAAACTATGTAAAAGACATGAAATTTGAAAAAGATATTTTTGTGAATTTTCAATGGCCAGGCAAACCTGGTTTTCCATAGAAAATTCAAGTTTATATTGTGCCAGTGACCTGGTTTTCACAACTAAACTTCCTTTTTTTTATTGTGTTTATATTTTTTTTTATATTTTGTTCTTGTTTTCTGGTTTTTTTTCTCTTTTTGTTTTATTTGCTTGCTATATCAGATCAACTAAGAAGCAGGTGAAGGAGAAACACTGATGTGTCTATCCAACACTTGCATTTCCTGTTGCTGTGAAATCTGCTGTATGAAATATGCCTTGTTGATAGGCTTGTTATAGATCTTGAGCCGATGGCCATTGACCACAAATGTATGTGCTTCATCATCGATGGTTTGAAGTTTGACTGAGCCATTGTCATATACTTCAAGAATCTCATATGGACCAAGCCAGTGAGTTGTAAATTTGGCTTTGAAGTCTTTGAACTTGGAGTCAAACAATAGTGCCCAGTCACCGATGTGAAATTGCTTCTTTTTGATAAACTTGTCATGCCATTGAGCTCGTTGCTCCTGGATCAGAATATTGTGTTCTATGGCAGCCTGTCTCATCTCATCTAGTTGATTCAACTGAAGTATTCTTTCTTGCTGAGCCTCAGAAAGATCCATGCCCAAATCTGCTGCTAACTTGAAGGTATGAATTTGAAACTCTATAGGTAGGAGGACTTGCTTACCGTACACAAGCTGATAAGGAGAAAATCCAGTACTGTTTTTCCAAATGATCCGGTATGCCCATAAAGCTTCAGTAAGCTTGGATGACCAATCCTTCCTATGGATCTGAACAGTTTTGGTGATGATTCCTTCCAGGGTCTTGTTTGTAGATTCCACTTGGCCATTAGCCTGTGGATGATAAGGAGTAGATTTTCTGTGTTTTATCTTGTACTTTTCTGTAATCTCCTCCACTAGTTTGGAGGTAAGTTGGGAACCTTGATCATTTACAATCTCCCTAGGCACCCCGAAACGGACAAATATCTTCTCAAACTGAAAGTTTACCACAGTCTACTCTGTGGCTCTTGGTAAAGGTTTGGCCTCTACCCACTTAGTAACATAATCTATACAAACCAGAATGTACTTCTTCCCTTGTTATGGTGGATGAATTGGACCATTGAAGTCAAGGGCCCACTTTTCAAACGGTTCAATGAGGATTTGTTGTTGGAGTGGCATTTCATCAGACCGGACTGGTCGTCCCATCCATTGACAAGTATCATAGCTTCTAACATACCTCGTAGCATCTTTGAAAATAAAAGGCCAATAATACCCCAAATTGATTATCTTGTATGCGGTTCTTTTATCTGCAAAATGGCCACCACATAGTTCATCATGACATGCCTTTAAAATATCTAAAATTTCATCTTGTCATACACATCTCCTTGTAATTAGGTCATATCCTATGTAAAAGAGATCACCATTAACCCATATATGCCTAGCACTTTGTTTAATAATATTTTTATTTTCTTTAGATGTCATAGATGGTGGTAACTGTCCTGATGATAAGTAGTTAGCAATGTCAGCATACCAAGGAGTGATAACAGAAATTGCAAACAAGTGTTCATCAGGAAAACTATCTGAAACAGGAACAATCTCACCAGTATTGTGTAAACGAGACAGAAATTCTGCCACTTGATTTTCTCTTCCACGTCGATCTAAAATAGTGATATTAAATTCCTGCATTAACAACAACCATCTAGTAATCCGACCATTAGTGATAGACTTATTCATTAAATATCGTAAAGCTGAATGATCTGTATGAACAAAAATTTCATATCCAGTTATGTAATGATGGAATTTATTTACAGCAAGAACCACCACCAACATTTCATTTTCAGTGACTGTATAGTTCAACTCTGCAGGTGTCATATTTTTACTAATAAAGTATATGGCATAAGTCAAAGTATGTTCTTTTTGGCCCAATGAGGCCCCTATTGCAGTAGCAGAGGCATCAGTGGAAATATGGAAAGGCAATGTCCAATTTGGTCCCCTTAAAATGGGAGCAGTTGAGAGCTTCTCTTTAAGTGTCTGAAATGCAAATTGACAATCAGTATCCCAATTAAAAGGCACATCCTTTCAAAGCAATTTAAACAATGGAAGAGCTATCTTACTGAAATTTGCATTAAATCTACGATAATATCCTGCATACCCTAAAAATATTCTTACATCTATTTGAGTTGCTGGTTCAGATAAATTTTCAATGATTTGAATTTTAGTAGGATCTACTTTTATTCCAGATGCAGAAATGTGATGTCCTAAAACTATCCCTTCAGTCATCATCATAAAACACTTTTCGTTACTTAGGGAAAGATTTGAGTCAACACACCTTTGTAGAATTTTCTCCAGGTTTGCCAAGGAATCCTCAAAGGTACTTCCATACACAAAAAAATCATCCATGTAAATTTCAACACACTCATGAATCAGATCTGCAAAGATGGCCAAGACTGCCCTCTGAAAGGTAGCTGGGGCATTGCATAAGCCAAAAGGTAAAACCTTGTAGGAATAGGTGCCCCAGGGACATGTAAAGGTGGTTTTGTCCTAGTCTTCTGTTGCAATACTAATTTGATTATACCCACTGAAACCATCTAAAAATGAAAAGTATTCTTTTCCAACTAGGGTATCCAACACTTGATCAATGAAAGGCAATGGAAAATAGTCTTTTAATGTTGCCTTATTCAACTCCCTGTAATATACACATATGCGCCATTTACCATTTTTCTTTGGGACAACAACCAAGGGGGAGACCCACTGGCTGTCGAAAATGGGGTAGATAAACCCTAATTTTAACAACTTTTGCAGCTCTTCCTTGACTATTTCTTTTAGTATAGGGTTCATTCTGCATTGCGGTTGTCTAAGAGGTCGGATTTTATCATCTGTGTAAATGTGGTGAGTGCATGTCTCATGATGAATACCTAGCATATCAGTGTACTCCAGGGAAAATGCATGGGAATGTTTATTTAGCAAGGTAATCAATTGGTCTTCCTGTGATGTAGTAAGATGTGCACTTATATTCAATTGTTTTCCTGGACTGATTTCAACTGTTTTACTCTGAATATCTGTAATTGAATGCACATTCAAAATATCATGAAGTGCCAATGCTAGAGAATGTACTGTGCAATTTTCCTGAAAAGTATAACCTAAAACTTGATCTGCTACAACATATTGCATGTCTCTTAATTCTTCAGAAATATCAGGTTCAACAATGAAATAATCTAACAAATCTTCATTGTTTGCTTCCTGAAAATCAAAGAACTGGTTGATACTTAGGATAGGATGAATCACTTCTTCTTCTTGTTCCTTAGTCTCATTGATCCATGACAGCTGATCTAATGTAGAAGGTCTTTGGGTAGAAGGGTAAAGTGCAATTTGTTTTCTTTCGATCCCATGTGAAATGAGCATACTACTTGACCTACACCCTATGAAGGCATCTGCTATTTCCAACCATGGTCTGCCAAGAATCAATGGGTGACATCCTAGGTTAGACTTTGGCTGTAGCACTATGAAATCAACAGGATACTCCCAAGAGTCTAAAGAAACAATGATATCTTCTAAGACCCCTTCAGGTGTAATTGTAGACCTATCAGCTAATTCCAAAACTGTTGTGGTTGGTATGAGATTTGTGAAATGAAGGTATTCCATTGTCTCTAGTGTCATAACATTAAAGGCAGCACCTAGATCAATCAGCGTTTTTGGAATTGGAAAATTATTAATAGTGATTGTAACCATTGGGATTCCAGGATCTACATACTTTTCAATGAAAACAGTGTTAGACATTAATCTTGTTCGATTTCCTACCACATGAATTTTTTATGGATCCTTCCTTCTTTTATTAATGCATAACTCCTTAACTGCTTTAGTGTAAATTGGAATATCCTTTATAGCCTGTAGTAGAGGAATTTTGACATATACATTTGTTAACTCATTCAAAACATCAAAATCAGGTAGGGAAAGTGAAGGTTTTTCTTTGACCAACCTCTCTGGGAAAGGAGGTTTTAAGATACTAATGTTTTCCCTTTTTGACTATGATTTTCTGACTGAGATTTTTCTGTATTTTTTTTTTTTTGGAGTTTTCTCATTTTCTGTTTGTTCTTCTAATATAATAGGAGATTCTTTTTGTAAGGTTTTCCAAGATATTAAATTGATATTTTGCAGTGGAAGGATTGAGTAGGGAAGTGCCATTCCATCATCAACATTATACATGGGTCTGTCTGTTTTATTATTTGGATTTGGAATTGGTTGAGATGGCAATTGTGTAAGCCGAGGTGGAGGTTGATTGGAAGTAAATTGAAGCTGTTGAGGTGGTGGACCCAATTGAGGAGCCATGTTATTGGGTTGTTGAAAAGATGGGACTTGGAAAGATGGGGCTTGGACTTGAGTATGCTGGTATTGGGGATAGGCAGAAGGTTGCTGATAGGGCTGCAAATAGGATTGCTGATATTTCTGGGTACCATGGGCATAACCTCTCCAATTTGGAGTAGATTGGGCTAATGGAGGAGACCAAGTTTCCAAGGGGATGGGTGCACTCCATGAATTCTGCATAGGAGTTTGATAATTTGTATGAAATTGTGGCTGCCAAGGTCTTTGTTGTCCCGTAAAGTAGAGAGACTCCATGATTTGATTATCCTCCATTCGAGCTGCATGCAATTCTTTAAATCTAGGGCAGTCATCAGTTTTGTGATTAAAAGTACATAAACCACAAATTTCAACAGCATTTAAAGGACATTCTTTGAGTGGGTGTTTCTTTCTACATTTAGGACAAAAGATAGCCAAGGCTTGATCTTTCTGGTCCTGTTGTTCTTCTCTTTTCTTGGTTTTTTCTACTTCGACCTATGTGCCTAATGTGCTCAATAAATCAGTCTTGAAATCTCCTAGCTGATTTCCAAGCTCAGATCTAGAGATACCATTATTTGCAGACTTATTTACTTTGGTAGTGATGTCCCTTTTTCCAGACCTAGCCTTCCCTCTTGAATATTTCTGACATAAATCTTGTATCTCATCAAAGGGAAGGTAAGAGATGTCACCTTTGCCCATAACATTCAAAATATCTAATCACTCTTCTCTTATTCCTTTCAGAAATATTGTTCTAATCATCTCTGGTGTTAAAGAATTGTATTTAGATTTCTGTAGGTTATATGAAAATATTTCCAAATACTCTTCCAAGATCTCATCTTCCTGTTGAGTCATTCCAAAAATGTCATATTTTAGATCCTTCGATCTGAAATATGCCTGATATTTTCGAAGAAAGATCTTCCTTATCTCATCCGAGCTAGTAATAGAATGCTCTCCTAATCCCATGAACCATTTCAAGGTAGCTGCTTTAAGGGTAGCAGGGAAAAGACGAAGCTTATGGGTGTCATCAGTGTATCTATAAGTTCAACATAAGATATCAAACTCGAATAGGAAGGAGTTAGGATCTTCGGAAGTCATGCCATAGAATTTTGGTAAAACATAGGGTGGAATGTTCTTCATTTTTACCTCTTCCCCTAAGATGATACTAGTGTCCAAAATGGGAAATTTGAAGGTGGCTTCCTAATCTTCTTCTGTCTTTTCATCTCTCTCATGTCTCCTTTCTTCTTCCCTTTCATGTCTCCTCTCTTCTTCTATCATCTCTTGTCTTCGTTTGTTTTCTATTTCTAACATTCTCTCATACTCCCTTCTCTGTTCTGCAGTTGGCCCTTTTGATGTTTCTTCCTCAGCCATTTTAAAAGTGCCCACTGTTGTAATGAATCCTTTTGGAAAAGAAGGTCTTGTTACTTCTGTTTTTGGAGGTTTTTTGATAAATCTTCCTTTCTCATCTCTTTTTCTTGACATAAAACTAAATCTACTCTATATTTTTGTTGAAATTTTTGTTTTTATCAGAGAACTAAAGTTCCTAAGCCTGCTTCTACAATGTCTCCCCGGAAACGGTGCCAAATGTTGGGCTTTGATCTACTGATGCAAATAAAACCTTTATTTTATGTCAATCCGGGTTGGTAGACTTAGAGGCATATCCACGTATCAAGACTCAAAGCTAGGATTTTTTGGTATTCTAGTCATCTGTGAAATAAACCTACTAAAAAATTACAAAATACTGTGACTTGAAGATACAAAAATCCCTTTAGAGGAACAGCTTCATTTGTTTTTTTCAATTACATAGCAGTCTATATATCAAAGCAATCTATTTGTGAAAGAACTGAGATAATAAAAACAATTAAACAACAACCCTAACCCTAAGATATAGACTACAAGGCTCTGCCTAATATCCCAGCACTGAATAAAACAACCAATAATCAATTTCCCTTACAGGAAAGCATTCATGATGTATATTTGTTCTAAACACTTCATCATTAAATAAGCAGTAATGTACAGCATGATGGAATCATGGTCTGAACCATCCCTTCAGTATTTAACCAATAAAAGAACAGAGCTCATAAAAAATGCAAGTGATGTGCAGCACAATGGGATCGTAGTCTAAGCTATTCCTTCAATATTCAACCAATAAGATAACAGAGCTTTTTATAAAACTGATTGGAAACTAGTTTAAATCGTTCTGCAATAACAAAATTGAATCCTGCAGAAGCTAAAACATACCACTGGCACAATTTAAACCGTTTGCATCAAATCAAATCGCTGCAATAATCCAAATTGCATTCATCGGCAATAAAAGAATGTGCAAACTCAACAATGGGGGCCCTCCAATGCCTTGTTCACACACACAGTTGAAGAATTATAGAACTTAAACTTTGAATGTATTCACCATCAAATCGATTACACAGTAATGAAACCACGCAGTTCAGAGACGATATGCGTTCTTCCCCAAAATCGTGATGTCTTTCTTCATTGTTTTGTGAAGTACTTATACAAATTTGAAAGAAAACTAGAAATGCTATAATCATGGAAACTAATTAATGAACATAGCCATCGAGATCCTCTATCAGATCCGTGAGACTCAACAAAATCAAAACTGCCCTTCTTTTGTGCTGAGTGGTAGCACAGGTGGTCACCTTTGAATGTGGTTGACTTGACACCTGTGAGAGCCACATCATCTATCCATTGGAAGTTCATCCATCCTTGGGCACTGAGGATCTTTTCTCCATCTTCCAGTTCACACCTAGCTGGCCTGCAAATGCTCAATCTTGGAGACATTACGGGAAGTTAGGACATCCTGTAATCTGAATAAAATTCTTAGTTTAAATGCTTTAAAAATATCAAAACTCAGTTTATTAAAAAGTAATGACATTTATACCTCTTAACCAAAGTTTATGGGTGAACTTTAAAGCTTTACAAATCAGTATGAAGGTTTTATGAAGGGAAATGGAAGATATCTAGGTGGAAAAAAGAGGTCAAAATGGTGCCCAACAGATAACACTTGTAAAGAGGAAAATGGCTCCTTGGCCTAATTCAACACGGATTCAACATTCGTCAATGGGAACCTATTTTATGGCTAATGCCTCTAACATCAAGCATTAAGGGAAACACTTTTCTACAATGGGTGCATTTTTATAACCTTTTGTAGGGATGCAATCCACAGAAAAAGGGCCCATAATATTAATAACAATGAGGTCATTCAATTTAAGGTGCTATAGGTCCACTATGTAGATATTGTTGAATAAATATAATGGGGCGTCAATAAACAAGGTCCGTGAGGTAGGTAGGAGGTTTCTAGGGTTAGGGCTCTCTTGTGATTTATAAACAAGGATGGATTACTCCTACTGAAGCATGGGTGCATAGATATTGTAAATGGATTTTAGTTGATAGGAGTTTTTCCCCTACAGGAGGAAAGTGAATAGGAGTTGATTACATCCATAAAAGAATCAATTGTAACTTGTTACCCTAGCTCAAGTGTTTGAAATTAATAAGAATGGAGAGTTTATGATCTTATTGTCTGTGCATTATATTTATATATATAAGGTATAGTTCTACAATGTCAAGGTTAGGAAGATAGGAACTTGATTGCTTTCAAAATATATCGAGAGATTTGGAGTTGTGAAATATGATTAAGCAAGTGTATGCGCAGGAAACATAGTAGTTTTGACCAATATCGAGCAAGCAGGTCTCAATTTAGGCTTCACATTAGTTGATATCAGTATGTTTGGATGATACAAATATGTTTTTTCATTATTTTAAACAAAAAGAGGATTTTTAGAAAAACTTTATCCTTTAAACGTCCATTGGTAATTTCATCATTAGTTAGGATAAAATCAAAGATATTTTATTACTCATTGTCAAAGTCATTTTTACCTTCAATGAATGTGATGTTGATTTCATTGATACCAAGAAAGGTATCGATGACAGTATGTAATAAAGTATCAAAATATAACTGATACTTTTTTTTGAATTGTTGGATAGGGAAAATTTGTTTTGGACATTGTGCAATATGGTTAGTGGTAAGGAATCTTTAATGGATTTCATCGCAAATTCCATTGAATTTCTTATAAGTGGTGTTGCTCTTCTGCATATACCAAGAAGTTACATAGGTTCATGAATATAGAAGTTTCAAATCATAAATCTATTGCCTAAATAGAGCATGGAGATTTTTCTACAAGTTTGGGAGAGGGAAAAGGAAAAGTAGGATTATCATTCACAGATTAAGTTGATAATATCTAAAGGAACTATTGACAAGAAGAATATCTAAATGAGCATTCACATGAGTATTGGATATTTTTGAATGAGGTGCACCATCAACTGAAGTAGCTCTTGCAGTTAATGTTTTGTTTAGCAATTTAAGTTACTATTCCAGTTAATGTTTACTTTGAATATATTTTGGTCTCAGTCTCTATGTGTTGACACAGTTATGTCAATAGGGGTTCACTCCAAAGATATGTTGATGCCCATTGACCCAAGATCCCTAAATATCATCTCGGACATGTTTTTCTGTATATAGAAACATGTGTGAAGTAGATGCAGTCTCAGAAGAGATGTATGATGAAGGACTACAAGAAAAACATATCCGCAGAAGGAAGAGGACTCTGACACTTTCTATTACCCTATCTTAGTTTCATTAAGTTATCCATGGTTCAAGCGCATTATTCATAAGACATTACAACAACATAATTCAGGTTCATTTAACTTAACGAAGACATCAAGATATGTTAACACAATGAATAAAGAAAGACTTTGCATCATTAATATTTAAGCATGTAAATTCATAGATCGCACCATCAATAAGTTTTCACATTTAAAACAAATTGAAAAAAACTAAATTTAAACATAGGTTTTGTGCAAAAAAGAGTAAACTGAAGGAAAGTTTCCAAATTATGGTATAGTTTGGGAGATTTAGAGTATTCTTCATAATACATTTTGTCATATATAATAGCTTTACAAAGTACATCCCAAATTGAACTAGTTAGTTGATTATTATGCAATGCTATTTAAATACAATTATGTTATAATATAGATCACAACTTACTAATAAATATGCCACTTTTCATGCATTTCCTAATTTGTTACATTCAAAAGATCAAATTGGACTAGTATTTTTCAAATTTAGCATAAATGTTTGTATTCTACCTAGCTGTTAAAACTAATTATACATAATTCAATTTAAAATAAAAAATTTTAAACCTTAAAAATAAAAGCTTTAAAACATTAATGAAAAATCCATATCTTTTAGAAGCCTAAAGAATATAATATGCATCACACTTTCTATTCTGTATGCATCACTGTACTTAATAACTTGTAACACTCGAACATCAAATTCCAACTTAGCCATGAATGTTTCGCTTATAGCATGGTGTTGAAACAAAAGTTTGGCTTATAGCATCGTGTTTAAACAAATGGTTAGTGATTCAATGTGAAGAGGGTTGGTTTTAAACCTTCAAAATAGTGAGAGATGCATTCAACTCCATCTTTACTAGGCTTAAAAAAGGATTTGCAAATTCCATGTGAATGCTTTGCATATATTTTTAAAATCCTATTTAATTGGTTATAATCATATATGCAGATATTTTAAAGCCACTCAAACTTGAGGATTTATCATATGGAAAATACCAAATGGCTTAAGATCTATAAACATACACCAACATTTAGAAAATTTCAGTCTCCTTAAAAGATGATTTCCAACACAGTTGAAGCATAACATAATTACATATAATTTATAGTTCAAAAAAGAAAATAGACAACAGAATTTAGATTATTGAGGTTAACCAAGATGCAACATGTTTCTTAATTAGAAAATGAAAAATATGATGGCTTCCAAATATATATCAAATAGAGAAATTGCAACAACCACTGAATCTATTTTAGTTTTTTTTATTGTTATTGAGGGGCATCCATATGGAGAATTTGAAAACTGCATAACATAGTTTGATTTAAATTTTACATATATGTCTTGTAACCCAACCATTTCATAAGTTTCTGAGTTACTTCTAGAGCACTTCTCTAGGCTAAGAGACTTACAAAACTATACCATAAAGCTTATTTCCTCTTAAGCTAAGGATATACAATTTTGTAACTAGTAAAAATGCCTTATTGTTGAAGAGATTGTTCTACTATATCAACCATTTAATTCAAACAAACAACATACGACATTTTATCTATTTTCCAAGTATTACTGGAAAAAATAAAATCTGAGAATTAAGCTTTCTAATCCTTTCCAACTAATAATCCAGTAAAGCACATAAGAATGATCATCTTAGCTAGGACAAATCAGAAGCCACGATACGTTGAAACGGGAGCAAGAGCCGACGTTTACCTTCAAATGCTGCGAGATAAGCACTTGCTTTAGAATCCTCCCATGGTTTTCCAATAGGAAGCCTACCAATAAAATCCGTGAACCGCAGGAAACTAGGTGATGACACAAATTAGGTATATCTGGCATTGGAGCAAAGAGGGAATTTTTGCTCTGCAGATTAACACCAACAATGCCTTGCACCCTGGTAATGTCTGACATCCCCAATAGAACTTGCTCTCACAATATAAGTAACAACCATCACTAAAAACCATTATCCATGGAGCTACGTGGAGATTCTCAGAAATATATGTTTCCGTACTCCATGACTTCTCAACGATTCAACCCAGCTCAGTCGAAAAAGGATTTAAGTAGCCACCCATGCACATATGGGGTAAAATTTTGTAACATTTAGCGGTTAATGGAGGTTAGGTGTCATCAATCGGGTTGGCTAGGGCAGACGGGAATTGGACCCAGGTTTATGATGGAGCTTGTTGGACTGCTTCAATATGGTGGCTAACACTTGTAAACGTGACATCGTGGTTACCTAGGGCAGAGGGGAATTGGACCCACGCTTAAGATGGAGCTTGTTGGACTGCTTCAACATGGTGGCTAACAGTTGTAAATGGGAGTTTGGATCCTTGACCAAATTCAACATGGATTCAAAATTATTCAATGGGACCGTGTTTAATGGCTAATATCACTAACGTCAAGCATTGAGGGAACACTTTTCTACAATAGGTGCATTATAACTGTTTGTAGCGATGCCATGCACAAAAAAAGGGCACATAATATTAATAACAATGAGCTCATTCAATGTAAGGTGCTATAGGTCCACTATGTTTGTAGATATGGTCAAATAAATGTAATGGGATGTCAATAAAGAAGGTCCATGAGGTAAGTAGGAGGTTTTTACGGCTATATTTCTCTTGTGATTTATAAACAAGGATGGATTACTCCGACTGAAGCATCGGTGGATATATATTGTAAATGGATTTTAGCTTATAGCAAGTTTCCCCCTGCAAGAGGAAAGTGAATAGGAGTGGATTACATCCATAAATAATGGATAGTAAGTTATTACTCTAACTCAAGGATTTGAAATTAATAAGCATGGAGAGTTTATGATCTTATAGTGTGTGCATTATATTTTTAGATATAAGGTATAGTTCTACAATGTCAAGGTTAGGAAGATAGGAACTTGAAGGCTTTTAAAGTATATCAAGAGATTTGGAGTTGTGAAATATGATTAAGCAAGCATATGCAAAGGAAACATAGTAGTTTTGACCAATATCGAGCAAGTGAGTCCCAATTTAGGGTTCAAATTAGTTGATATAAGGATGTTTGGATGATAAAAATATGTTTTTTCATTATTTTAAACAAAAAGAGGATTTTTAGAAAATATTTATACTATAAACGCCCATTGGTAATTTCAGCAATAGTTAGGATAAAATCAAAGATATTTTATTGCTCATTGTCAAAGTCATTTTTACCTTCAACTAATGTGATGTGTATTTCATTGATAGCAAGAAAGGTATCAATGAAACTATCTAATAATGTTTCAAAATATAACTAATAATTTTTGTTTGAATTGTTGGATAAGGAAAAGTTATTTTCCACATTGTGCAATATGACTAGTGGTAAGGAATGTTGAATGGACTCTTCTGCATATACCATGAAGTTACATAGGTTCATGAATCTAGAACTTTCAACTCATATATCTACTGCCTAAGTAGAGCATGGAGGTTTTGTTGCAAGTTTGGGAGAGGGAAAAGAAAAAGTTGCATTAACATTCACACATTAAGTCGATAATATCTAAAGGATGTGTTGTCAAGAAAAATATCTCAATGAGTATTAACATGAGTATTGGATTTTTTGAATGAGGTGCACCATCAACTAAAGTAGCTCTTGAATTAATGTTTTGTTTTGCAATTTAAGTTACTATTATAGTTAATGTTTGCTTTGAATATATTTTGGTCTCACTCTTTGTGTGTTGACACAATTTTGCTGATAATGGTTCATTCCATAGATATGTTGACACCCATTGACCCAATCCCCCTAAAAGTTTGGCTCATAGCATGGTGTTGAAACAAATAGTCAGTAATTCAATGTGAAGAGGGTTAGGTTTTAAACCTTCAAAATAGTGAGAGATGCATTCAACTCCATCTTTATTATGCTTAAAAAAGGAGTTGAAAATTCCATGTGAATGGTTTTCATATATTTTTAAAAGCCTATTTAATAGGTTATAATCATGTATGCAGATTTTTTAAAGCCATTCAAACTTCAGGATTTATCGTATGGACAATAGCAAATGGCTGAAGATCTATAAACATACACCAACATTTAGAAAAGTTCAGTCTCCTTAAAAGATGATTTCTAACACACTGGAAAGATAACATAATTACATATAATTTATAGTTCAAAAAAGGAAACACACTTCAGAATTTAGATTATTGAGGTTAATCAAGATGCAAAATATTTCTTAATTAGTGAATGAAAAATATGATTGCTTCCAAAATATATCAAATAGAGCAATTGCAACAACCAAGGAATCTATTTTGGTGTTTTTCATTGTTATTGAAGGGCATCCATATGTACAAATTGAAAAGTGCATAACATACTTTGATTTAATGATTACATATATGTCTTGTAACCCAACCGTTTCATAAATTTCAGATTTACTACCAGAGCACTTATGTAGACTAAGAGACTTACAAAACTATACCATATAGCTTATTTCCTATTAAAATAAGGATATACAATTTTGTAACTAGTAAAAATGCCTTACTGCTGAAGACATTGTTCTACTATATCAGCCATTTAATTCAAACAAACAACATACCATATTTTATCTATTTTCAAAGTATAACTGGAAAAACAAAATCTACCACCTATCATCTAAAGTCTTTTGGAAAGTTCCTTTAAAAATCACAAATTTATTACCCAATTCCTCTGAAAAAAGAAGACTTTCCTTCTTCTGAGCAGTTGTGAAAGAGAATCCCCTTCTTCCTTTAATTACATCTAAACATGATTCTTCCTTAATTCCCTATAAACACCAGAAATGAGATTTCAGCTTTCTAATCCTTTCGAACTAATAATCCAGTAAAGCAACTTATATTTCACCCATCACCCAGTAAATAATTAGTTTTAAATCCCATACTTTAAATAAGAAAATATCACAAGGTTTGAAGTTTGGAATAAATTTGAATAAAAATAACAGAGATATGACATAAATCAGCTTTATAATCCTTTCCAACTAATAATCCAGTAAAGCAACTTATATTTCACCCATCACACAGTCAATAATTAGTTTTAAATCTCATACTTTAAATGAGAAAATATCACAAGGTTTGAAGTTTGGAATAAATTTGAATAAAAATAACATAGATATGACATAAATCAATTAACAGCCATGCCTATTGAATAAATCAATTAGCATAATTATTAGACATGCCTATTGAATCTTGTAATAACCCTGTTTATTTAACAAATTATGAATCTTTAGAAAGTCATATCTGGTTAAATAAGTATAAATTTGATTTCAAATTATTTAAAATCACCATTCTTCAAAAATAGTGATTAGAAGAGAAAAAACTTCTTTTCATTGTTTTCTTGGAAGTGTGGAGGACCAGGAATAGGGTCAATTTTGCTTTGTAGAAACTGTGGATTGAAGCCATTGTCGTGAGGAAGTTGTTCAGTGAATCAGCATGTCGACAAAATGCTCTCCTAAGGTAAAGTTGTTCCTGCTTTGTAGAAACTGTGGATTGAAGCCATTGTCCTGAGGAAGTTGTTCAGTGAATCAGCATGTCGACAAAATGCTTTCCTAAGGTAAAGTCGTTTCTTACTCTTTCATTTGATTATCTTGTTGGTTTCTTAGAGGGAGCTGCATTGAAGGGTTTTTGTGGAGCAGGTTTGTTTATTAAGTTGGGAAACAATATTACTCTAAAGGTTGCTTGAAGCCTTAGTTGGATCCAATACTAAGGCAGAATTGGTGACTTTACGGGATTACTCTATCTAGCCAGAAGTTGGGGCCTGACTGCTTTGCAAGTCCTCGGAGACTCTCAAGTAGTGGTTAACTGGGCCTCCGATAATGCACAACTTCGTTTTATGGTGTTGCATCATTGGCTGGAAAATACAAAGATTCTTATGAAACACTTCTCATTCCAGCACATTTGCAGAATTTATAATGCCTAGCTGATAATCTTTCACAGAACAGATTTATGTCCACTTGACCGTTTCATTTCTTATAATGTCTTCTTTAAAGGGAAGATCCTCGCTGAAAGTTTTTTAAAAGATGGTTCTTGTGAAGCTCTTATGCATGTGATTCGGGTGAGGATAGTTATACTCTTTCTTAAAAGCAAGTCTTTTAGGTGTGAAGATTCGGCAGCTATTTACATCCCTGTCCAACTGACCATAACCGGCCTTTGACAATGCTTGCTTATAGAGACGGATCAGACTTCTCTTTTCTTTTCATTGAAAAGGTATGGGCGTTTTTAACCGGTTTGTGTTTTGCTTTATGCAAGGTAGCTGTATTCTCTGATTCGTATTGCAATTTACCTGTTAACTGTCATAGGATTGTGATATTTTGAACCTGGCTGACTGAAGCGTCGGTTACAGACTTTTTGAAACATTATTTTGATAGCTTGGTGAAGGCTAAAGACAGGGTCCATGGTTTTCTATAATAAAAAACTATACTTTGCCCCTGAAAAATAAATATAAAAATGAACCTCATAGACAGTCTGTCCAATTGCACAGACTCTGTATCTCTGTATCTGAAAGGGTAGCGATTCGCAAGTCGAAAATTAGAAACAATCTAATTTTACATGCCCTTTCTTTATGTTACGAATTTTGGACCTTAAAATGTCATAAAATGAAAATTGGAATGAAAATGTCAAAATTATGTCTAAAAAAAATATAAAAATAAACCTCAAAGACAGTGTGTCAAATTGCAGAGTCTATATCCGAAAGGGTAGCGATTCACAAGCTGAAAATTGGAAACAATCTAATTCTACATGTCCTTTCTTTATGTTGCCAATTTTGGACCTTAAAATGTCAAAAAAAAAAAGTTGAATGAAAATGTCAAGATTATGTCAACATAGAAAGCAATTGTAGCTAAAAATCTAATGTATTTAATGATTTGACAGCAATAATACCAAACAGGAGATCAATGATTTCAAGATTTGAAACTAAGAAATTAATTTCATCAATAGCATCTGAATATCATGAGAGCATTTTTAACGAAGCAATTCCATCAGAACATCATCAGAGCATTTTTAACGAAGCAATTCCATCAGAACATCATCAGAGCATTTTCTAATGATTTGACAGCAACAATACCAAACAGGAGATCAGTGATTTTAAGATTTGAAACTAAGAAATTAATTTCATCTAAGAGCATCAGAATATCATGAGAGCATTATTATTGCAGAAGATTAAGTTAAGTGGGACACAGTAATGGATAACACTTACCGCTCAGTTGAGTTTCATATCAGGTCTTGGTTCAAATGAAGAAATCTGCATAAGATCAGAGTCACAGTTTGGCTCGACAGGACAAATCGGAAGCCAACTCCATGTCTTAGCACTTAAACTGTAAACGCCCACATCCATCCTTCCCTTGGCTTTGAAGCACACCCAATCCCCTACTCCCACAAACTCAAACCACTTATTCGAATGCCAAATCCTTCCTACTTCCTCGCACATTAGTGAAGGCATTGTTGCAATCTTCGACCACGATACGTTGAAAGGGAAGCGGGAGTCCACGTTTACCTTCAGAAGCTCCCAGATAATTACCTCCTTTAGAATCCTCCGATGGTTTTCGAATAGGAAGCCTGCCAATAAAATCCGTGAACCGCAGGCAACCAAGCGATGGTATAAATTAGGTATTGGCAACGGAGCAAAGAGGGCATTGCCGTTTTGCAGACAAACACCAACGATGCCTTGCACCCCGGCATTGTCCGGCACCCCCGAATAGAACATGGCCTCACAATATAAGTAACAACCATCACTGAGAACCATCGTCCACGGAGCTACGCGCAGATTCTCAGCAATATACGTTTCTGTACTCCATGACTTCTCATACGAATCGTAGATTTCAATTTTTTGTAAATTAGGGTTGGTGTCCCTACGTACCCGTACCTGTTCACCGTGCTGTCGATCGCATACGACAACCACTTTGTAAGTCTGTCGATCACCGTCACTTTCCCCTGCCACTATTCCTTTGGCGAGCTTGGTCCTCATAGATGATGAGTTCGGAAGTAATACTGACCTTCCTGCGAGAGGGTTGCAGACGATTAGGTCTTTGCAATCAGAAAACTCACCAAGTAGAGGGTTGCGTTTCTGTTCGAGAAGCAATAGGCCTGCAGCAGATCCGCAGTAAGAAGCAGAAGTATCATAACGGAATCCCATTCGATAAAGTGACAAGCAAGACTTCCACTTCCCTGTCAAGAAACAATATGACCAACAGTGATTTCTAGTGTCCACGTCACACATAAACAACCATGGCTTTTGGAAATAAGCCCACTGAGTAGTTATAAATTGGGTTGATTGAAAGAGGCCATTCCATTGTTGGCAAACAGTGCGAAACATACATAAGCATTCCACTGGTAACCACTTCAATATCTCATTTTGCACATCATCTGGCAATTCAGAGAATAAGCTGTACTCTAGCTTATTCAATACCTCCTCTTTCACATTATCTGACAACTTTGAGAATAGGCTGTCTTGTCGCTTATCCATGGCTCTGGACTCTAACTAGATCTAAAGAGAAACAACTGTTCAGAGGGTTTAATATAAGTCGTACTTTATACGTGACTCAATTGAATCCTTAGAAATAATACACGAAACTACTTAGTTTATAGGGACTCTATTTCAATTTGCTCAGATTTAACTTTCCTTTTTTGGATGGATGGATTGTTATATGAATTAGTAAAGGATGATGACGAATTAGTCGGCCAAGATCATCAAAGGATTATGATGAATTATTGAACAAGTTAATAAGTGGACTAAATTATAAAAACGGTTATTATAAATTGGACCAATGAATCAAATTATAAAAACGGTTACTATAAATTACGGGGATTCGGCTTGTTGACTAATATCTTATCACTTGCATTTATAGTATTTTTTTTTAATGTGAAAAACAAGGTCAATATATTGTAGGCATTGGGGCACTGCAGATTAGGGTATGGGGTATTTATAGGTGAGGGTATAAAAAAAGGTTTCTAGTGAGAATATGGAATATATAATAAAAGAATGGTTTTTTAAATTCGAAATATGTATTGGGAGGGGGTCTCAACAAAATGATTTTTGTAGGTAATTATCAATATCTAGTGAAATTAGGGGTATTATGTAATATCCCATAAACAATGAGGTGTAACATGGTTTCATAAACAAGGCATTGTGAGGCATAATTTCATTTTTTTAGGAAGTAGAGCGGTTAATACAAATTCAACCAATTCTCACATAAATTATTCCCCTTCTTTAGGACTTTTACCAACACCTATAGTTTCAGTTAAGTAAAAGAAAATTTGACAACCTAATTTTTCCTTTAAAGTTGGCCACATGGCATACAGAGAAGACACAACAATTCCACAACCATTTTGGATTATTCAGCTGACCCATTGCAGGGTGAGCCCGTTTTTCTCACCTCGATAAACCCATCTGTAGATAAATGTTCTTCCCTATCTCCATAGCCACCGGTCAAGTTGCCAGCTAGAAACTCCTCCATAGCTGCAAGAGTTATGGACAATAGGGCGAACTACGAACCCTTGTTTTTCCCACCAACACTAGATGCAACCCTCTCGCTTTCACCATGAGCATTTTTCGCAACTGACACGAACCTTGGGAGACGACACACATATTTCTTTCCTTCTTCGGCAGCTTGGGTAACAAACAACGCTTTTTTTACACCAGGCTCAACAGGGTTTTTTTCTCGAGTAGATGCGGCCAGAAGTGGAGAACCCTACTCACCAGACCCTGCCTCTTTTTTGCTGGAACAGACCCTACTGAATCTCAAGGATCTATGGGAAGAGGGATGTCCCCAACCCTTTCCCTCACACTTTGATCATCTGCTTATGGAGTCGTTGCCTCTAGAAGAAGACCTCAATATAGAAGATTTTATAACCTCTATGTTATAGCCAACTGATATTCTCGAAACCCTTTGAGGGTTCGGTTAAGACACCAGCCTCAACATCACAATAGTGGGTTCCTTGGAAGAAAATGATGGGGCAAAAAGGAACCCTAAGCGCAAAAAGAAGATGATATTCTTGGCCGCCAGCAGAGAAACCCTAAACCTAATCTAAAAGGTAAATATTTCTATAGAAGAAGTAGAATATATGGAGGAGCTCGTTCTTGTGGGAAAGATTAGGGACAAAAACCCTAGTGAGTAAGAAATTGAGGTATGGGTGTTTAAAAACTGGATGGGACTCATTCATGATGAACCAGAGGTGGATGCTCTATCAAAAGGATGGTTTAGATTCACATTCAGCAAAAAAGAGGAAGCAGAGAAAATCCTGAACCAAAACTACTTCTTCAACTCGGTGCCCATTTTTCTAAAAAAATTGACACCCTTCTTCAATACTGATAGTGAGAGGCTAGATAAAATCTCGGTTTGGGTATGTCTGTTGGGCCTCGCTCTAAAATTTTGGAACCTAGCCTCATTGAAATACCTTGGCAATGCCATTATGGTTTTCGTGGAAGCGGATTTATCTTTCCTAGAAACCCACTAGAAGTTTGTGGCAAGAATTTTGGTTTTTATATTCACACAGAAGTCACGGAGCACATAAACCTAATCTAGGGCTTTGCAACTCATAAAAAGAATATCAGATTATGAGGTTCTTCCTTTCAAGTGCCATTGTTTTCACAAAGTAGGGCACCTAGTGAAGAAATGTCATTTGGATCCTCCCCTATTATTCACGTGGAAGAGGAGGCTCTCCAAGGAGTGTGAGCCATAGGTCACAGGGATGACAGAGGCAAGGTTGATATAAGATGGTGTAGCTGAACCCTTTAACATTCCAGAAGAACAAGAAACGCCCATACCAGAAGGTGGCTTAGCTTCTCCTCCTCATCTCTCAGGTATGTATCATGTTCTTTCTTTAAAAGAGAAGTTAAATTAATTGAATTTAAATGATTCTGCATCATCATAGTCTTCTGCCCCATAGGGGAAACCCTCCCCATCTCCCTCACAATTTTTTCCCTCCCCACCTCCCCAACTAGATAAACCCTCCTCTATTATTATGAACCATCCTCCCCTGATCACCTCATGTCCTTCTCAGTTTGTGCCCCCTCTTTCCACCTCCTCTCTGATCAGATTCCATCTTAGATCAAGGGACATCCATGCATGAGCCAAACCTCCATGAGCCCTCCTTTGACTAGGCTCAAATCCTATCCTTTCAGTAAGAGGAAATGGATGGGGCATTCCTTCCTATCTCTATTTTGAACAACACAGAGCTCTTCGGAACCTAGCAAATGGAAAGCAAAAAACTCTTTTTGGGGCATTGAGAGCAGTGCAGGACCTTGGAGGAGTTCCCAAATGAAACTCCTCTCCCTCAATTTCAGGGTTCTGGAAAGTTCCTGGAAAAAAATTTCCATAAAGAGGATGATACACGTCCAAGAACCATATGTCATCCTCCTGCAGGAAACCATAGGATCGGAAGTTGAGGTTTCATCTGTGTTACATTCTATCATAAGAACTTTTTATTTCTTGGCACAGAGTGCAAAAGGGCACTCAGGACGTCTAGAAATAGGATGGAACCCCTCCTCCCTACACTTTATAAACTCTTGGGGAGCCTCTTTCGGCATGGGAATTGAAATTTTCCAGGCAAAAGAAAATTTACATTTGATCATCCTAAACAACTACGGGCCTTACAACAATATATTCACATTCAAGGAATTGGTGCAAGCCTCCCGGTTACTAAAGAGAGAAAATGTGCTGATTGATGGTGAATTGAACTTCACTCTTGCAATCCATGAGATTTTGGGACCGAAATCTAGAACAGACCCTCTGGCCACTTTCTTTAACAACATCCTTCAGAATATCAAGTTGGTGGACCTAGATCTGCAAAAAGTCAAGACAACTTGGACAAATAGAAGATCTAGGGATGATCGAATTGCAAAAATACTAGACAGATTTCTCTTGGGAGAAAGCTTGATTGAAAATGATATGATTTTTAAACAATGGGTATACCAAGGAGTTGACTTAGACGATGTGCCCATCTGTTTTGAAATTTTGAGAAACTATAAAAGTCCAGCCAAACCTTTCAAATTTTTTGCAGCTTGGCCAAAAAACAAGGAATTCCTCATGCTCATTCACACAAACCGGATTCCCCATGTATAAGACACTAGATCACATGGTCCTACTAACTTTGCTCAAAACCTTAATAGAGTCAAATGCATCCTGAAGTAGTGGGCCAAGAAGAAAAAAAATAGGATGATCAAGATCTTATTCAGATTGAGGAAGAATTAGTAGAAATACATAACTTCGAATGGGGGCAGGGGGGGGGGGTTCTCACACAGGGAGATAAGGAAAGGTTGGTTTCCCTTGAATCTAGTAGAAGAAATGTAACATACCCATTGTACCTCAATGTCATTATATGTGAAATAAAGGCAAATATTTTGTTTCACTGTTACTACAAAATGAGTCAATCATGTTAGCAGTAGATTTTACGTGGCATTCAATATAAAATATGTCCAATCAAATTCATTAATGTGCATTGTAAAACAATCATTCGAGAATTTTCCTTAATGTAAATCCCTTAAGTTATAACCACAAGCATTTCTTTGTCACAGTGCTTCAAACAATACTAAAGAGAAGACTAAGATCACTACGACGCCAAGTATTTAAACCATTCTAAGTACATAGCACAATGCAAGGAAAGAACATGAGACACAAATACCAAGGAGACACCAATGTACGTAGTTCGCCCCAAAATCAGGGTTACGTCCACCAATCCGTCGTGTTATATAAAATTATTTTCCAAAAGGCTGGTTACAATTTGCAACATTCTGTTGCCATATTTTTCTTCTGTTATTCTCCTGGACTCTCCATGAAGGAGTATTTTTAAAATGATGACGCAATTCCCCAGTACAGTGGAGGAGGGTGTGCTTCTAGGCACAACCAATCCTTACATTTGAGTTCAAGTGTGACACAATAATCCATACTAGACTGTAGAGTGTGCATATAGTTCCAGTTGATAATTAAAACAATAATTACCTCATCTATATTAGATACTCAGGATTATCTAGCCAGAAATTACACTTGACACCTACAACCGTACACGCAATTTTATAATTTAAAACAATAATTTCGTCATCAGAACTATCTAGATGCAAAATTTCACTCAACACCTACACTCCTCCATTTATATTAGGAAATCACAAATATCAAAAGAAAACGTCCCAATGCTTACCACACTTAAATCTGGGATTAAGTCTACATAGCACGCCCACGCTGCTATTCCTCAAATACACATGCCAGATAAGGAAAAACACCCTCAAGAAAAAGCAATAACCATGGATCAAACACATTCAATAGTCAATGATCTAATAAGTTTATGGATCGAAAAACACCGTCATATCTATCCCTAGTTGTGGGACAAAATGCATTAAAAATAAAGGACAATAGATCTAATCCAGAATTGATCCAACCACGGATTATTGGGTGGCATGCAGCTCTGCAATACCAAATGCATTCAAACCACCAGTGACATAAATCAAAACCATGATCAATCCAGGGTAAGCAAATAGAGATCACTGCGTATGTATATATCAGATCCTTTTACAAATCAAATGCGGTAGAAGGTGATCATGGTTTATAACTATATAAATATGTTCATCATTCCAATCGCAGGAAGACAGAGATAAAGAAATCGCGTTAAACATGCTAAGTTTCAGCTCATAATACTACCAGGCATTCAGATCCAATCAGTGTAAAAGAAAACACAAGAAACATAATAAATATGAGTAATTTTCGAATGAAAGTATAATATCAAATTTAACGAAAAAATATCTATTTCGAGATTTCAAAGACGAGCCTCTGCAAACCATGGCATTCGCATTAAAGATTAGAGTTCTTAGAGATGTCAACATTTTAGCAGATTTAAAGTCTGTAAAAATGGAATAAAATTTCTCTTTTTTGATAGGTAGAGGTCACAACTCCAAATACAAAGTCCTCAGGGAATTTGTCTCTACTAATTCCTTCGACATCTTTTCTTTCTTCCTCATGGAGATCGAGGCTAGCGAAAGCTTTGACAGTAGGCGCCATGGCTTGGATTGAAGTTCGAACAAAATAACAAATGGTCTAATTAAACCCTTGAAAGCAAGGATATACAAATGCCCTCTTAATGTAGGTAATGAGGAATCATCCAACGCCGGTGACATACCAAGATATATCTACATTGTTCAAATCAGATGCACTTGATGGGTGTATAAACAAATACAAAAGTGCAGCAAGAGTTCAAGTCCGGGATAGGACCTTACCTAGGTTTCCTTATTGCGTGAGGAGAAGAGCCCTGTGTTTTCACTTACTGGTCACGCTCCCCTTTTACCCTTATTCCAAAACACAAGTAGAATAATCCCCCCTTTTCCATGAAATCACAACATAAAAATGGTCCGAAAGATCGCATTCCATTTTGTAATGAATAATAAAAAAAAGCCACAAGGAAAACTCCCCCCCCCCCAGGAATAAAAAATGAAATCTCTTTAAAATATCCCTCTCGTCTTTCCAAAAGATGCCGAATAGCTGGTCGACTGTCTAGTTTTTCCTCTTTCAAGGACAAGTGGCGGAAAGCTCATACAGAGTCCTCATGAGGGGAATCAATTTTTTTATAGTTGATTTTACCACTCTAGGTGAATCACACTTGTATGGCCTTCCCCTGTTCCTCTGTAGACTCCTTAGACCCCTTGGACCATTTTTTGTCCTTTCATGTTTCCTTGACCATCCCTATAAACATGTGAAAATTGATACACGTGACTTTTAAACCCTTAATCATGTATATAGGCGGGTTTGACACCTAAAACCATGTACATCGATATGTGTGCAAAATCCAAATCCTTTTGGAGTTTTCCTTGACATGAATCCGGCTCACTTGACTCCTGGCCTTCCATATGCCTTGAGATTGCTCGAATTCGACCTTTCATTACCCCTTTGAAAAGCTATATAAGGAACTCTTTGGATACATTGAAGGCATAAGATAATTGAGAGCAAAGAAACTATAGTCCATTGTTGCCAGAACTTATGCTTGAGTCTGCATCCCTTTGTCCCTTGGAGCACTTTTGTGTTCTTCCCAAGCTTGCCTTTTGCTTGTGAGCTTGCTATTGAGAGAAGGAGGATTGAGGTGGTGGAGGCCCAAGTGGGGGATTTAGTTTCTCCGATTCACAGATGTGCCGACAGAGGTTGTATCCATTGTAATCTCTGATTTTATATTAATAGAAATATTTTTTCCTGTCTAATAATATATATTTGAATGAATATTTTATCCATGGATGATTTCAAATGCTTATACATTGTTGATTATATATGCTAGAATAGATCTAACACCAACATATATAGTATGCTTTTCTTATTTACTTGTTGTTGAGGAAGTGATTCATCAATTCAAGCTAAATTTCGAAAGCTCAATGAGGATCTACTTCAACCGTTCGGAATAAGGTATGAGGTGTGATCCTTTAGTGTTAGATATTTGATTTCTATTGCATATTGGAAAGGATTGATTTATCGATTCAAGTTGTCTGTTGTGGTACCCCAAGCCATAGGAATTTATCTTCGTAAAAGAATTGGAGACTCCGCTAGGGAGTTCCTAGTAGTTGTCCTTTGGGGGTCTTCTGTCGGCATTCAATGACTTTGAATTGCTCTTTTTTCTCTTGTTTCTTTGTCGGGTCTGGGGGCATGTTTTCCTGGTAGTGTCTGATTAGTGTGAAGTTTGTCTTAGCTTGTCTGATTGCCTTTATTTTTATGCACATTTCTTCCTATACGTGAGTTTTTAACTCACAGTCACGTATATACGTGGGTTTCACTGCTATTTTCATGTACACACACAGGTTTACTTCAAACAGTCGTGTATTCCCTTAGTTTTTCCTTCTAAAGGAAGATGGATTCTTGATGGGTGAATTTTGATGATTGTTGAGTCTCCTTTGATACTGCTAGAGTCTATATACACCTCTATTTCTGACCAGAGACGTTATTTTTAGGGTAAAATTTCTTTTTTGAAGAATGTTCTTGTCATTGCATTTTCGATTTTTTGTTTTGGGATTAGTGCATTAGATATTTTTACCTTAGTACTTTGCTTGAGTGTATCTTGAGTATGTTTGCAGATTCGGGGGGTTGTAGAACCATTATTTTGCTTTAATATCTCATTTTTATTTCAAAAAATCCAACCATAGTTGCTTATCATTATGCATTGTATCTTGCATTTTGCATAGTACTTGCACTAGATTTGCTTTGGAGTATTAGTTAGGATTTCATATAGGAAAGCTTGCATTTATCATTTGAAGAAAATTGTGCATTTCACTGTCGGGCACCATATATGCAAGTGAATTACCACTAACATAAAGAGTGTACAATATTTATTCTCAACCTAGGAAAGTCTTGTATTTCAAGGATAACATGCACAGTATATGCTTAAACACAAAATCACTATAATTGAACAATACTATCCTCTGTTCAGTGATGCTCATCCCAAGGATCTACTCAATCCAGTTATCTTCTAAGCAATACAATCACGATTACCTTCTGCTATGCCTTGATGTAAGAATGGAAAGATAAAAGTCATATCTAAATTACAATTGTAGATGAAAGGAAATCCTACATCACTTAATGATTAACTCACCTATCCAATCCGATTGTCCTAGGAACCCACAAACATAAATTAAATATTGATATAGGAATTCAAACACAGAGATTGAGTTCGGCTATTCTAGGAAACTGAAGTGCAGGAATGAAATTCGGTAATCATAACAATAAAACACAAGCTGTAAAGATTCATGGAACGACAACTAAAAGATCTAAGGATGAACATAGCTGTTATAGTTACCACATGAATTGCATAATAAATAATTACCTAATCAATCGACTATCAGATTATACCACTACATATCTCCAAAGAAATGCAATTACAACACACTGTAAATCCACACTTGTTACAGCTTCTTATGAGAAAATAAAATTAACATAACATCACACGACAAAGAAATTGAAAAGTATTAATTTAACTCAGAAATCCCTATGGAAGGTGGGCCCAACCTTCACACAGAGATGCTGGCTGAACACATGTAAAAATCTTTAGATCAGAAGTAACTCCTTGTATTAAAAGATAGAGTGATTACACAATTCCTCCTCACAGCTAATACAATGAATTGATTATGTGTTCAGCAACCCCTGGATCGAAACAATTCTCCATATTTATAACATGTATATCATAACATCCTATCCTATTATGGGGGAGCCATGAAGTTCTCTGATCTTTAGGAACCATAAATGACAACAACTATTACAAACGTGGTAGGATGAAAAATAGGAAACATAGGAAAACTGTTAATCGCCCCAAGAGTGACGATATCTTCAGATTACGGCTACACATGAGTAGTAATGCACTATTGACCTCCAAGTCCGATGCATTCTGTTATAGCTATCTCATCCTAGCTTTGTCCGGGATATCGAACTGGAACCGCATTCTTTGGGTGATGATAGGATGGATGGGGATCAACTTGAGCAGTGAATGCCCATCCTTTTCATAGCTTGTTCATCCCAATCTTTCTGCAGTCCACTTATCTCAAAATACCTTTATAAACCATAATATGTTAGCGTATTGAGAGATATGAAGCCTTAATTATCACAATCATAAGTATTAATACAATAAAAGAATGACCAATCATACCTTGGTGGTTTGAAGAGTAGAGTGGGGATAAAATGTTTAATTGGCATGCTGAATAGGGTAGGATAGAATAAGAAGAGGTAATTAAGGGTGGTCAAAAGAGGCCATTTCCGGGCCCAACATCTCTCCCCAACTATCCTGTTGCATGTCTTCATGCAACAACCTCCATTATTCTGAATCTAAATATTATATTGAGCTCTTTTCGTGAAGAGAGGAGAAGTTGTAGGGGAACTCAGGCACCCCTTCTTTTTCTACGAACCCTCTATGAGAAATCCAATACTCCAGCATCGCTGCTCCTCTTCCTTGGTTAGTGAGAAGTCCACCCTATATGGTTTTGTCGGCCACCAGATGAGGGGAAATTTAAATTTTAGACCCAACCAATTAATCCCACATTCCATAATACATCCAACATAACCTTCGACCCTAGAAAGTGCCTGTTCAAAATTCCTAAAATAATAGGGGTGTCAGCTTCTGAGTATAGGAGAGGAAACCTGCCATCTGTGCTTACCTCCTTCCAATACTGCTTGTTGTTGTATAGAAATATGGTTGGTACAAGTAGAAATCACTTCCTCCTGAACTTCCATTATGTGCCGAGTCTGGATGGGACATGAAAGCAAACTCCTGTATCGAGTAAGAAGAATACTAGGATTCTGAGGCTCACTTCAAACCCACAGGTTAGAGTGAGATTCATTGTGAGAAAAGGTTTGAAAATACATTTCCCACTGAGCATGATTGCTCATAAAATAAGTAAAATCCCTCAACTGAACATGCCCTAAAAAATGGATAGGATTTGAATGTCAGTCCAGAGGGAAAGCCATCTCATTCAAATATAAATCACACAACAAATTTTGATCTTCAAAACTACTTTTGAAAAATGTTTCCAAAAATTTTTCTGAGTTTGTTATCTCAAATGACTTCCCTTCTTTCATAGCTCTCAACTTAAACCAAACAAACTGTTGAAATAGGAAGACAGGGTAAGAGGAAGAAGGTACCCTAGTGCCCAAAAGTTCTTGAGATAGAGCATACATCTGCTCTTTCTCCTTCTTAATAAACTGGACATTTTTTAGCTCCATTAAATTGCTCTGTAGCTCTTCCTATCAATTTCTCTAGGTCATGCATTCTTTTTCCCATTTCTCCTCAAATCCCTTGATAAACTTCTTATGCTTAGTAATAGAAATTATCCCTCCTTGGTATTCGTCCAACTAGCTCTTCCATTTTATTACCTCCATTCTCAGAATTGAGACTTCTACTGTAAGGTTCAGGATTTCTTCTTTATGATGTTCCTCCTTATCCGAATCCAGGTCGATGAAATTTCTAAGGGGATCAATCCACACCTTGTCACCCGATGTGCCACATTGGACACCTTGCACATCTGAAGCTATCTTGGGAGTTGTTGGTTCTTGTGTGGCAGCAACCTTTTCTATACTTTATTTGGCAACAACATCCACCCCTCTTGGAGACACCGGTTCTTGTGTAACAACGTCATCTTTCTGAGGTTCTCTCGTGGCAAGTTCGGTAGCTGACTGTGAGGATGTTGGTTCTTCTGGAGAAACATCCACCCAAATTTTAATTCCATGTTCTATTTGATTATCGGCTGCTGTCTTAGCCAAAGGCTGTGAGGCTACTGGTTCTTGTGGAGTAGAGCCCTATTCTTCTTTGTCCTCCTACTGCTAAGATTGGATGTCTTCTTCAATGTGCAGCTACTCCTCAAGGATTTTGTTTGGACTTTTTCATCTTCACTCTAATGCATATCGGGAATGACATCCACTTCAGGGTTATTTTCTTGTTGCATTTCAAGATTCCTTACTGCAACCTCCAAGGATGTTGGTTCTTGTGTGACAACATCCTGGCTCACTTCTTCATCTCCCTGCTGTTGTATCTCCTCTTCTATGATTTCTGTGTCATGGGACCATTCTGGAGTTGTAGTATAGAATTCTTTATTAAACTCCAAAGTTCCTTCAATCCCAGGTTCTCCTCCCATCTGGTCAGCCACTTGGACAAGCACATTCAGGGATTTTGGTTCTTGTGTGGCAGCACCCTATTCAATCTCGTCATTGCCTTGTTGTTTTGGTTCCACTTCTATAATTACTATGTCATGGGAGGACTCCAGGGTCATAGTGCAATCTTCGTCCCCACAATCAGGAATAACTTCATCTCCTGGTTCCTCTGTCCTAGAGTTAGTGGCAACTTTAGCAAGAATATTCAAAGATGATGGTTCTTGTGTGATAGCATCTTATTTCTCTGCAACTTCCTCCATTACAGGTGTAGAATGTTTTGTTGTAAAGGCACGAATTACAATCTTGTGGCCTCCTTCCTTAAATATTTCTCCATAGGTGGGAGAGACAATTCCATCTTCCTCATTGCCATGCTCGGTAAAAATTGGTCCCTCCAATTGGTCTGCAGCCTCCACTAATGTGTGTAGTTTCCTTTCACCCTGTTTTCTACACACTTCCTTCCAATTTTCCAATTCCCTTCTAAGTGTTTGGACTTTTTCTTTTAATAGCCTATTTTCAAATAGAAGTCCTTCAATTTGGGGTTCTTCTTCGACTGGCCCTTGTGGGGCATCAATTGACCTGGGTTCAAGAGTGGGGAACTCAATTTGTGCTTATAAGGTTGCCCATCTTTTCCTTGCTGCTTCTGCTGCTGCAACTGACCTGGTTCTTTTCCTTCTTATCGGTGGGGCTATCTTAATTTCCTCATTTGATCTCTTCCTTTTCTTTTGTGGTGCTGGAATATCTGGATTCACAGCTGAGGTATAAGGAATGTTCCCAGTTCCAACATTTTCTTGTCCCTTGGGATGTTCTTCCTCAATCAAAGTTCCTCCCCACTCGGGTGAGGATTCAATGGTCACTAGATCAATATTTTCTTCCACTGCCATGGCTCTGTCATCTTCGGGTTCAGTTGTCGCAGCATTTAGTGCAGCTCCAATTTCACCCTCTGCTGTCAGAGTTACCCTATTATTTGGGTCTTCCACAATGTTTTTATGTACAACTTCTCTCAAATGTTCTGTTTGTTCCCCTAGTTGATCCTCTCATTTAGTTTCATCTCCCCCCCAACTATATTGGAGGGTATATGGTCCTCCTATTGTGCTTCACATCCCCCCAGCTGTGGATGGACCTACTATTCTTCTATTGGGACACCGGGCAAAGGAGCGGGTTCCTGAACTTGAGCTGTAAATTGCTCCCAAGTTATATTGTGTTAAGAAAGGGTCCTTAAGATAATTAATTTAATGAGGCCATGGTGGGTCAGTGAGGAAAGCGGATGCTTGGCATCCTGAACAAACCCTACCATATGATGCAACTCATTAAGCAAATAGCATGGAATATTTAACAGAATCCTGTGGCAGAGATGAGATAGTAAAGGGAGTTCGGAATTATAAATGGTTTAGTACCTACCTTCACAAGTGATATGTTTCTTGAGAAAAATAGTGACTTGATTCCATGGTTGTGGCAATGACTGCAGTACTATCCCCATTTTTTGTCATGTGAACCTGCTCCCCCTCTATTAGAAATTCCTGTAATGCTGCAATAGTTGGGACTCGAAATCCAAACCAAGCCCTTCCCACCTGAGGAATACCAGTGACCTCAGCTATAATGCCCTCATAAACTTCAATGCACAATCGCCAAACCTCTAAGTGAGTTTCTGTGAGTTTCGAAGCAAACTGTAAGGCTGCTTCACGGTTAAATCCATCCAAACACTCAAAAAATTACGTCCAACCAGCAACTTGAAAGATAGCGAAGACCGCAGTGTTTCTCCTAAGCGCTCACGTATTTAAAGGTTCATAACAAGCTGGAATCCCCATGTTTCTGACTTTAGACTTAGTTTGTTGTTCAACAGATTACAGACTCCGACAATGGAGGTTATGGCATAGAGCATGTATGGACCGCTGGGAGGAGAGTTAGGAAAATTTGGAAAGTTTCAGCACACCGAATTATTTGAAATTTCATTCCGAATTGGGAAAGGTGGCGGTTATCAAGTAACATAATTAGTCTTTATGTTACATGGGAAGAGATTTAATTGGGAAATAATGGGCATAAAAAGGGAGGTATGACTGACATTGTTAAAGCATATGGATACTTAATAACATGGTTAACCAAATCCATACCTTTGAGAATGTGCATTGGATGTCCTTCGGAGAATATCGGAACATGTGGTTGCATACATTGCGGAAGCCAAACTTGTGCAGTGCATAGTCATTAAATATAATCATTATAACAGAGATGCTGCAATAATTCTTTGCACCGGTGAAGCAAAAACCATCCCATCAAAATGGTTGGAATTATGAGAAATATCACATTATGGTTTAGATTGTCGGCATGAGGAATCAGAGCCATATCTAGAGGAGTTGATGACGTACAAAGAAGTATGCTAATAACATAGGAGTCACAGCCACAGGTCATAAAGAAACTGAAGCAGAGACGTGGCCTTCAATGCTAGAAACATTAGCTAAATATAGTGGATTTGAAGTTGCTGGAAAAGATGTTGTAGCTGCCAAAAAGGATGTCACAGCCACTGAAAAAGATGTCACATTTGTCGAAAAAGAGAAGGAAAATGTTAAGCAGACAGAAAGTGACTATGCTGGAGTGAGGGGAAATGGGTTTTATGGTTAAAAGTGAAACGAGGTCACAACATGTGGGAATGGAGGAAGGAAGAGTTTCATGATGTGGTCGATGCTGGAAATGATCTTGCAGCCATCGAAAAATGGTGTCGCGGCTACCAAAAAATGGGTTGCCCAACTGCCAGAAAAGGTGTTGCAGCTGCCGGAAAATGGGTGGCGACTAGAAAATGGCCGACGGCCGAAAAATGGGTGTTGCAGCTGCCGAAAAATGGGTAGTGGTCGGAAAAGTTGTTGCAGCTGCAGGAAAAAGTGTTGCAACTATCGAAAAAGTTGTCGCAGTTGCCGAAAAAAATGTTACAGTTGCAGGTAAAGTTTTCGCAGCCGGCGGAATGTGGGTGTCATAGTTGCGACAAATTTAACTAAGGAAAAAGAAAGAGAAAGAAAAAAAAAGGTCGTGGTGTGGGAAGGAATAGAAAAATGACTTCCGGTCGATAGGCCCAATCTAACCCTCATCCTTGGGCGCTTCCCTGCAAATCTTGGAAAAACAACAAAAAACAAAGAAGATCAAGTGCAAAAAGAAAAAAATAATATAACGAAAAAGGGAAAAAAAATAGCAGTTATTTATGTACAATGATTCATGCGCGATTTACAGTGATTAATTAAATATTGAGAGAGACAGAGAGAAATTTCTATCCTGGTGCTAACTGATAATCTGGTTCAACAGCAATTTGTGAGATAAATGCATCCTTTGAAATTGGTTTACGGTACAGTCGTAGCCTATGGCCATTAGCAAATAATAGTATGCGATTTTCATCAATGGTTACCGGGTTGACTATGCCATTATCAAATACCCTGTCTACTAGGTATGGGCCCAGCCATCTTGTGCGTAATTTGCCCTTGAAATCTCTTTTGAATCTGGAGTCGTATAATAATTCCCAGTCTCCTTCATAGAAGACCTTGTTTTTAATGAATCATTCATGCCAATTGGATCTCTGTTGTTGAATTAACACTGTCTGGTCCACTGCAGCTAACCGATTCTCATCCAGTTCATTCAACTGATTTAATATTCTTTTCTAGGCTTCAGTTACATCTAGGTTTACTTCGGTGGTCGTCTTCAGGGTCTTGATTTCAAATTCAATTGGGAAGATGGCACTTTTTCCATACACTAAATCGTAAGGAGAGAAACCTGTGGTGTTACACCAAGTGGTGTGATATGCCCATAGTGCTTCCGGAAGCCTATCAGCCCAATCTCTATGATGGCTCTTGACTTTATTGGTAAGGATGGCTTCAATAACTTTATTAGTGCTTTCCACCTGGCCATTGGCTTGGGGCTGGTAAGGTGAAGCTACCCTATGTTGAAGATGATACTTCTGTAGCAGAGCTTCAAAGTGATGCGACATAAATTACGGTCCCCCATAAGTAACTACTTCCTTAGGTACCCCAAAATGGGTAAATATTTCACTATATAGAAATTCAATCACAGCCTAGTCATTAGCCTTCGCCAGAGCTACAGCTTCCATCCATTTGTTCATATAATCGATACAGACCAAGATGTAAGCTTTCTGTTTGGAATGAGGACTGATAGGGCCAACGAAATCCAGAGCCCATCTATCAAATGGTTCAATTACTGATTGAGGTTGCAGACGCATTTGATCTAATCTGTTGGGCTAGCCTATCCTTTGGCAGCTATCACAGGACTAAACATACCTTTTTGCATCCCTGAAAAGAGTAGGCCAATAGTAGCCCATCCTCAGTGCTTTGTGTCTTGTCCTTCTATCTTCAAAGTGTCCCCCACAAGGTTCATCATGGCAAGCCTTCAGTATATGAAAGATTTCATCTTCCCTTATACATCTTATGATTTCAAGATCAGGACCTGTGTAAAAGAGATGACCGTTTACCCAACAATACCTGGCACTTTGCTGGATGATTTTTATTTTTTCTCTTTTGGACATATGTGCTGGAAGCTTTCCTGCAACTAGATAATTAGCGATGTCTGCATACCAAGGGGAATGAGCTGAAACTGTGAATAAATGTTCATCTGGAAAAGAGTCCTCAATAGGAAAATTATCATCACTGTTAGTGAAACGAGATAACATATCAGCGACAACAATTTCTTTTCCAGGTTTATCTATGATGGTAATATCAAATTCCTGTAATAATAAGAGCCATCTAGTCACTCTGGCATTAGTGATGAGTTTGTTCATTAGATATTTAATGGCAGAGTTAATTCCTTCTCGGTGATAGTATAATTAAGTTCAGCAAGGGCTATATTTTTACTAATATAATAAATTGCATAAGGTACTTGAGCATCCTGTTGTCCTAAAACTGCTCCAATGGCGATATCAGAAGCATCTGAAGAAATGTGAAAGGGTAGGGTCCAATTAGGTCCTCTTAAGATAAGAGTTTTGGACAACTTCTCCTTAAGCTTAACAAACACTGTCTGGCATGCTTCACTCCAAAAAAACTACACATCCTTCATTAACAATGAAAAGAAAGGAGAAGCATGTTTGAAAAAAATTTCTATAAATCTTTGGTAGTATCCAGCATGTCCCAGAAAACTTTGAACCTCTTTTTGAGTTGCAGGAGTAGGTATATTTTTTATCACCTTGATTTGTGAGGGGTCCACCTGAATGCCATCGACAGAGATGAAGTGCCCCAATACCACCCCTTCACTCATCATCATATGGAACTTTTCAATGCTTAAAGAGAGCTAGGCCTGTTCACAGCGAGCTAAAACTTTTTTCAAATTTTCCAATGCTTCTTCAAAATCCTTGTCGTAAGGAGTAAAATCATCCATAAAAATTTCCATACTGTCATTAACTAATTTAGAAAATATGCCGATTATATCTCTTGGAAATGTTGTTGGTGCATTACATAAACCAAATGGGAGCACTCTGTAGGAAAATGTTCCCCACGGATAAGTGAAGGTAGTTTTATCTTGGTCTTTAGGAGAAATCTGAATCTGATTGTACCCGCTAAACCCATCCAAGAAGGAGAAGAAATTCTTCGCTGATAGGGTGTCGAGTACTTGGTCAATAAATGGAAAATGGAAGTGGTCTTTTTGTGTGGCTTTGTTCAGCTCCCTATAGTCGATGCAGACTCTCCATTTACCATTTTCCTTGGGTACAATTACGAGTGGGGAAACCCACTCACTGTCTGAAATAGGATATATAAATCCTGATTCCAAGAGTTTCTGGATATCTTCCTTCACTATGTCCCTAAGATTGGGGTTCATTTGTCATTGAGGCTGACACACAGGTTGGGGGTCACTTTTAATATAAATATGATGGGTGCACAGGTTGGAGGGAATACCCTGCATGTCTGTATACTCTCAGGCGAATGCCCCCTTGTGTTCTTTCAAGAGACTGATCAGGCACTTCTGTTCATCTAAGGAGAGGTTGGGATTAATATTCAAGGTTTTTCTAGACTCTACCTCAATAGGAATACTTTTCAAATTTTTCAATACTGGGATTATGTGTGTGTCACCGACTAGTGCTTCTTCTGTCTGATTTTCTTGTTCTTCCTTGCCCAGATTAATGTTCAGGATTTGATAAAAAAATTTATTGACTAAGGTGGGTTCACTGATGAATTTATTAATGGCACCATCTTCAGTTTCATCCTTAAAAGTTAAGGCCTTCCCTATAGTTAACAATGGCTGAACACCCTCCTCTTCCTATGGCTCCATCGAAAAAGAGGTTTCAGCTTGGAGGATAAAGAGTGAGGTTCTTAGTCTCGGTGCCATCAGATATGGTCATAGACCCAGATTGAAAGCTGATGCAAGCATCGGCTATGGCTAACCAAGGCCTTCCCAGGATCAATGGGTGTCCTCCGAGCAGCGACTTAGGTTGTAAAACCAAGAAGTCAGTATGATACTCCCATGAATCAACTGAGATGATGAGATCATCTAGAATTCCCTCAGGTTTAATGGTGGATCTATCCGCCAGTTCTAAAACAGTGGGGGTCGGGCTAAGATTAGTGAGCCCAAGTTTTCTTACAGTTTCAATTGTCATGACATTAATCGCTACTCCTAAATATACTAATACGTTGGGTATCTGTTTATGCCCAATCTACATAGTGACAGTGGGATTCCCAGGGTCATCATACTTGGCTAATAGGGTTTTTCCTATTATTAACGTAGATAATTTCCCTATGGCGTGGACAGTGGGAGGATCTCTAGGCTTCCTTCCTGGTTTCTTTATGAACAGGTCCTGAATAGTTCTAGCATAGATAGGTACGTCTTGAAGAGCTTGAAGGAGGGGTATTTTAACATAAATATTCTTTAACTCTCTTAAGAGGTTAAACTGAGGTTGTCCCCTGCCCTTGGTAGCATTAATCTCTCAGGACATGGTGGTTTCCTAATAAGATGGGTAGGCTGTGCATCGTTGGATTTATCATTTTGTTTTTCATCTGTCCCATTTGTGGGATGTTCAGCATATTCAATAATGAGAATTGTATTAGACAGATGCTGGGGATCCACCCCTTCTTCATGTATAGAGGGTGGAACATCTTCTATAATTATAGGCTCTATTATTTTCCCTGACCATAAATGAATATTGTTGTAGGGCATAGGAGAAAGGGAGTAGGCTGGCATGTTAATAGTCTCAAATTGATGGACTGTTTTATTGTTTGGGTTAGGATTAGGTTGAGCAGGTAGCTGAGGTTGTATTGGTGCATTAGGGATAGAATTGTTCTGCAACTACAGCTGTGACTACTGATGAGGGTATTGAGGATATTGAGGATATTGAGGAGGGTATGGTGGCTGTTCAGGTAAAGGTTGTTGAGGAAACTGATTCCTTGGATGGAAATTACTCCATCCAAGAGACCAAGAAGTAGCTTGGTGTGGTGTCTATGTCTAGGGGTTCCATGAGTTATAATTTTTTATTGTAGGTTGGGAAGGGTTCCACTAAGCATAATTTGAAGGGAATTGTGTATTCACATTTTGCATATTATTCCAATTGCTCATATTATTCAAAAATGTAAACGAGTCTGGGGTCATACCTTGGTTTTGAGGCTGCCAAGGTTTCTTCTGTGCAATGAAGTAGGCCGACTCCACCTCTGGAGTTGATTCCTGCAAAACAACCTTCACTTGGGAAAGTGAGGGACACTCTTTCATGTCATGGTTCAGCTGACACAGCTGACACACCTCTACTTTGTCAAGTGGGAACTCCCTCAAAGGATGGTTCTTTCTACATCGAGGGAAGAACACACCTAGTGTGAGGTCCTCTACTGCATGTTTTTGTTTTGCCTTCAGGACATCGATTTTCGAGGAGATAGAGCTCATCATTTTTGTTTTAAAATTTTCAAGGAGATTTTCTATCTCTACATGGGTGGCTCCTCTGTTTGATGAATTCTTAGTTCTGTCAAAGACATCGCATTCTAGCTTATCTCGTTTGTCTTGCCTGTTGTTCCTGGAATATTCCCTGGAGTACCTTTTACATAATTCCACAATCTTTCCGAAAGATTCCTTGGAGATATACTCCTTTCCCAACAAGTTTAACATATCTAGACAATCATCCCTAATCCCGTGAAGTAGGATTATCTTGAGCACATATAACCCCATGTTTGTCTATCCAGTTCTTTGCATGTTGTATAAAATCCTTTCTACAAAATCTTCCAGACTCTCATCCTTTTTCTGCAGCATTTTGAACAATTCTTCTCTTTTGTCCTTGGTGTTGCAATATTCCTGATATTTCTCCAGGAACACCTATTTCATCATGTCCCAATTAGGGACAGTTCCTCCTCCTAGGCTCATGAACTAGCGTAATGCATTGTCCTTCAGAGTGGCAGGGAATATTTTTAGCTTTTGTGCATCAGTGACGTAGTCATAGCTATGACAGAGGATATCCACTTCGAAATAAATTCATCTAGGTCCTCTATCACTTTTCCATGGAAGCGAGGAAACACCAATGGTGATATATTTTTCATAGGGGCTGTCCCTTCTGGCTGCTGAATCAGGAATTGAAGTGTAGCCACTGTTCCTCTAGGCAGGGAATGATTTTCATGATGATAGTTTTCCCGCATTGCCTCTTCCTTGTTATATTCATGTCTGTTACTCATCCCCTCTTCTGTTTTCTCTTCTTCGTTTGTTCCTTCATTCTTCTCCTTGTTCTTTTCCTTATTCCTCCACTGATCAGTAATATTTTGGTGGAACTGCGTCCACTCTTCTTTATTTACAAACTTCCAATAAATGTGGTAGATTGAGCCTCTACCAACAATTCTGGTTGTACTATATTTGTCCTCTCCTACAGGGATATTTGAGGAAGTTACGACTGCTCATGTGTTCTCCACTGTGGACCTTGACGCTAGCGCCCCAGGATCGGCAGGGCTTATTCTAATAGGATTTTCTTGATGGCAAGCCCTGGTTGATGAATCAGTCCTATCAAAGAGATTGTTAGTGAATGTCCTTCTACCCAACTTTCGACCTCGACCGTGACCCAAACCACTTGCACTGTTAGTATTTTGTGGGGTTTTGGGAGTCGAAATATTATCATGCTTTACCCTTCTTGTATTCATGCAACCCAAAACATTACAGCAAAAAAATGGAAAAGACTGAATAGAAACAATTACAGAATGCAACTAATGATGGTGTTTAATCTTTATCCTTCCCTGACAACGGCGCCAAAATGTCAGGAACCCAATATGCAAGTGAATTACCACTAACATACAGCGTGTACAATATTTATTCTCAACCCGAGAAAGTCTTGTATTTCAAGGATAACATGCACAGTATATGATTAAACACAAAATCATAATTACCTACTGAGTCGACTGTCACATTATACCAATACAAATCTCCAAGGAATGCAATCACAACACACTGTAAATCTACACTTGTTACAACTTCTTATGAGAAAATAAAATTAACATAACATCACATGACAAAGTGTTAAATTTTCATATGATTAGCTAAGACATCAGTATTTCATTTCATTTTCATGATAAAAGCATATAAACAGGATCACTGAAAGATAGACAAGCACAACAATAAAAAAGGAACACAAAGATTTATCCTGGGAAAACCCTAAAGGGAAAAACCCAGCAAAATATTCCTCAATATAGATTCCCCAAAAGGATAAAAGATAAAACCAGCAAGGAGATCAAAGCCTGATCCTCCTCCTTCTCCAGCTACTTCTCTTCTCCACTAATGCACTACACAAGTGAGAGTGTGTGTGTCACAAATGAGGAGCACTACACCTCTATTTATATTCATCCGTTCACTTAAGTTAACTCATTTGACATGTAGGCTCGAGTTAAATCATGCAGGCTCGAGTAACACATGTATGCTCAAGTAACCACACTGGGGTGCTGATGACCCACCTTTACAATTAGAGGGGACTACCTCATGAATCCTATTAGTTCTTCCGATTAAAAGCATCGGGGTACAATGTAATAAAAGTGGTTTTCCTGGTAGGACCATCGGGGGCCACAAAAAGATACATATAAAATATTCTTCGAAGTTACAATATTTCAACACTCACCCTTAACAAGAAGGGTATTCTACAGCAACATCAACAACAACACGAGTAGAGATAGGGGACATCATCAACATCACCAAGTTAACACATATATAAATCATTGGAAGCTTTTCAACATCATGTAGTCTTCATCTTCAATCTTCAGTCTTCATCTTCAACATCATCTTCAGTCTTTTATCAGCAACATCTTCAGCATTTTGATCTTTCAATTAGCAATGACATCTTTAGCACTTGGACCTTTCGATCAGCAACATCTTCAGCACTTTGACTGTTTGATCAGCAACAACATATTCAGAATTTTTACCTTTCGATCAGCAACATCTTCAGCACTTTGACTTTTCGATCAGAAACAACATCTTTAGCATTTTGTCCTTTCGATCAGCAACATCTTCAGCATTTTTACTTTTCGATCAGCAACAACATCTTTAGCACCTTGACCTTTCAATAAGTAGTAACATCTTCAGTACTTTGATCTCTTGATCAACAATATCATCATCAACACTTTTCCCTTTTGATCAGTAGCAACATCATCATCATCATATTCTGATCTGTTGATCATAATCATCATCACATTCTGATCTTTCGATTAGAAACATCATCATCATACTCCGATCTTTCGATCAGAAACATCATCAACATAGAACATCATCATCATACTCTAATCTTTTAATCAGAAACATCATAATCATAATGCCTCATCATCATACTCTGATCTTTAGATTAGTACGTCATCATCATCATACTCTGATCTTTCGATCAGTATGTCATCAAAATCATACTCTGATCTTTCGATCAGTATGTCATCATCATACTCTAATCTTTCGATCAGTACATCATCATACTCGAATCTTTCGATCAGTACATCATCATCATCATACTCTGATCTCTCGATCAGTATGGCATCATCATCATCAGCAACAACCCGCAATCCACAACTCAAAGACAAAAAGTATTTGGATCATTTTTGGACTTAAATTCCAGGGATGATACAATCCCACCACATTCTCTACAACCGAAGTTACCGGATTGATTATAGGAGAATTGGTCCCTATCACTTTAGGACTAAATCCAAGGACGATGCAATCCTACCACATTCTCAAGGACCAAAGCCACTGGATTGATTACAGGAGAATCAATCCCTATCACTTGAGGACTATGTCCAAGGATGATGCAATCCTACCAAATTCTCGAGGACCGAAGCCACCGGATTGATTACGGGAGAATCAGTCCCTATCACTTTAGGACTATGTCGAAGGATGATGCAATCCTACCACATTCTCGAGGACCTAAGCCACCGGATTGATTATGGGAGAATCGGTCCTTATCACTTTAGGATGATGTCCAAGGATGATGCAATCCTACCACATTCTCGAGGACCGAGGTCACCGGATCTATTATGGACAGATGTCCCAAGATGATACAATCCCTCTTAAATCTCGAAGACCGAGGTCTCCGGATCACTTTAGGGAAATTTCCCAGGGATGATACAATCCCACCACATTCTCGGGGACTGAGGTCACCAGATCTATTATGGACAGATGTTCGAGGATGATACAATCCCTCTTCATTCTCGAAGACCGAGGTCTTTAGATCACTTTAGGGAAAATGCCTAGGGATGATACAATCCCACTGCAACATCACTACTCCCCCTTTCAAGGAAGGTCTTTCCGAACAACACCAAGCTTGTCTCAAAAGTGTTCGAACTCTACTCGAGGCAGAGGCTTCATCAGTACATCATCATCCAAACCATCATCGTCTACATCTTCAGTTATCTGAATACTGATCTATCACCATCTGTATCTCCAGTATGTGAATACTAAAAGAATCATAATCTATATCTTCAGTATAGAAATACTGAAAGCATCATCATCTCTATATTTAGTATAGAAATACAGAATCATCATCATCTATATCTACAATATGTAAACATTGAAATATCATCTATATCTTCAGTATGGGAATACTGAAATCATCATCATCTATATATTCAATATGGGAATACTGAAACATCATCATCTCTATATTCAATATAGAAATACTGAATCACCATCATCTACATCTACACTATCATCATCTGCATCTTATCTTGTATCTAGAAATACTGGATTTCTATGTGTTACGTTGGAACACAGGGTTCTTTGTCAACACAACTATGGTTATCACATAGAATCATTGTAGTATCCATCTTTAGGTCAAAGAGACCTGATATCAGCTTCTGAAGCCATATGACTTCACAACTTAGTATAGCAATCTGCTATGTATTCTGCTTCAACCATGCTAAGAGAAACACTGGACTGTTTCCTGCTAAACCATGAACTCATAGCAGACCTCAAACAAAAGCATCTACCTGATGTGCTTTTCCTGTCTGAGATACTTCCAGCCCAATCTGCATCTGTGTATCCATATAGTCTATACTCATGGCTATGATCATAGTATAGACCAAAGTCTATAGTCCCTTTCAGATATCTCATCACATGTTTTGCAGCTACTAGGTGAACCCGTCTTGGTTGAACAAGATATTGACTTAAGGTGTTCACGGCAAAACAAATGTCTAGTCTGGTATTTGTTAAGTACATCAATGACCCAATGATCTATCTGTAGTAAGTCACATCCAATAACTCTAATGATTCATCAGCTAACAGCTTCAGGTTGGAGTCCATGGGTGTGGCCATGACTTTGCATTCCAACATATTGAATCTCTTCAATATCTCTACTGCATAGTTTCCCTGGTTGAGAAATATTCCTTATGAACTTTGGCATACTTCCAGACCTAGGAAATAATACATTAACCCAAGGTCTTTCATCTCAAATTATTGTGCTAGTTTCTTCTTGCTTTCCATGATCTATTTCTCATTACCTGTCAAGAAAAAGTCATCCACATATAGTAATATCTTCTACAACCTTGTAGGAAATGTTAGGATCGACTTTACTCTTGGAAAATTCCATGCTCATCAGGAAGCTATCTATTCTTCCATACCAAGCTCTGGGAGCTTGCTTTAGGCCATAGAGGGCCTTCTTCAACTTGCATACTTGATTCCATCTATCTCCAACTTCAAATCCTCGTGACTATTCAAAGAAAAAATCTTCCTCAATCATACCATTAAGTAAGGCTTGTCTTTACTTCATCATGGAAGAAACTACCATGATAGTTTTGAAGGAAGTGTACCTTGCTTCCTGGAGTAAGTGTCTCTTCAGAATTAAGCCTCTAGCCACAAGTCTTACCTTACTTCTATCAACAACATATCTTATCTTGCAGATCCATTTGGAAGATACAACATTCTTTCTTTTTGGTTTGAGTACTATATCCCAAACATCATTCTAGTATCATAACATCTTCTATGAGTTTGTATTCTTAGGTCATCAACATATCCTAGTCTTCTGCATTCAACCTTGAAGGTTGGAACCCACTTTACTGTTGGTAAAGTATCGATCCATCATGAAGCTATCCATCATTTCATACCATGTCGAACTCAGATATAATTTTCTGTAGTCACTCCCCCTAAAGTGGAGTATCATCTTCCCTCTTCATTCTGTACAGGTGGTTCTATGCTTGATATATAATGGTCAATAGAGTATGTCCTGTCATAGTCTATTATTTCTGAGGCAAATCACGAACCTTGCTTTGTACACTTGTTCTTGTAGATCCATATGGAAGATACTACATACTTCCCTTTATGTCTCGAAATCATATTGTATACATCATTCCCCATGATCAATTGTTATTCTTTGATCATAGCTTCTTTCATAGAATTTTTTTATTCATATTGAGTTATCTCTGTTACACATGGTGGTATTCATCCTTCAAGGTGGATCTACCACTCTCTGAAGCTCTTTATTCCGTCATGGTGTCTCTAACCCTAGGAGCTTCAGATTCATGTTTATTGGAGTGAATCTTGAATTGTCATCACTTGTTCTTTGGAATAAGTCTCATCCTTCTTTTCTTGTAGGAGGTTGTATAGGACCTTTCCTACAATTCAAATGCACCAGTTGCATGGTTATAACTATTTCATAAAATGACAAATTATTATGCATCATGCAACTATTTAGACAATACAACATTCATCCATATCTCATATAAACTTTCTAGATGCCTTCCATCTCTACCATGACATCATTGACATTGTGCACTAATCCAATATGTCAGCAAAGAGGTTTGATAAGTAGAAATGGAGATTTGTATAGCACCATGAGTTACTTACCCACACATGCATATTAGTAGTATACAGTCATTAATGCAAACAATCTATCATGCATAACACATCAACTGAATATAATCAAATGTATAACAAAACAACATCATGAAATGACAACTGAATACTTATCTTTTATTTGTTTTGTGGGTAGAATCCATCATTATGCTTTATCATATTCTTCATTCATGGAATCATCATTTCTTATCCAAATGACAAGAATTGAGTTGTTCATATTCCTCATCGCTTGAGGGATCTTCTTTGAATGGTGAGAGCTTGATCTTCAATTGCTCCCATCGTCTTCTTCTCTTCTTATGAGTCAAGCTGAAAGCAATTACTTCCTTTTGGCATACATTCTTTGCATGAATCCCATGATTTCGGGAGGCCATTCAAGGTGGCTGTCACCACTTCTGCAATCTCCACTTCTTCTTCTACTGCTTCAAGTTGTTCTGCATTCTAGATCTTCACATTCTTCAACTGTTTTCTCAAATCCATCTTTTGATTTAAGTTCTTATCTTCAAATAGCTTGATCAAGGAATCAAACATCTTCGGTGTCTTTAGGGAAGACACTTGTGGTACAAGTTGATCCGTGATTGAATCAACAATGATCTTCTTGGCCTTGATCAAGTTCTTCTTGTGTAAGGCTTTGATCCTCATCTTTGTATGGAACTGGAACCTCTCTACTTATGTAGATGTCCAATTCATTTTATTTAGAGAGATCATATATTTCCATGCCTGGAAGTTGCCAACTTTACCAAGATTATCATCAAGCTGATGTGATAGTTCACTTTGAAATGAGAAACTCAAATGCAAATAGCAAAAGATTAGATCTTACCGATTTGAGGTGTCCGTCCTCCTTCCAGAGCTAGTTGATTTAGGGTTTGTCAGAGAAACCATAATTTTCAAAACTTGGAATATTTAAGATCTGATTGCATATAAATATATATCTCTTCAAATTGAGCTGTCTAATGTACTCCTTTTCTGAAAACAGTGGAGGGAATCTCCTAGAACAAGAAGCCCTAGTTTTCCAATTTCTTCTGCAGAAATTACTGTCACTGTTTCTGTGATATCTCCGAAATTACTTCTCCTATGTGTCTGAAATTTCACACTGAGGTAACCTTGAATGTCCCTGATCCACCACCATAGTTTTAATCATATTTGGTTTCACCAATTGGGATTTATGATCATTTTCCCACGGTGACCTGTTATAGGACTTTTCATAACAGCAAAGTTGTACGGACTGCCACGTGTCACTGTTTCATATTCTGGTTCTAAAATTTGGACCACAGAAATTAAAGTCGATGATATTTATGGAACATATTCAGGAATTCAATTTGGACCTCCGTATCCCAAGCTATAGCAATGTTACCTAGGTGTCTTGTTTAGGGATGAATTCTAGAAGAGGCTAGAACCCTAACTTGGAGGGATCATATCTCCCAAAACATAGTGTATCGAAGGCTTAATTTTGGACACAGTGTACAACGGGATTTTATCTATGTGCTCTACAATTTTTAGCTCCTGAAACGTTTCCAAACTCGGGATATAGTGAATGTACCAAAACATAGCAGTTTTAGTATTTAGGGTTTTTCTAGCTCGGGGTCAAACTAGGGTTTGACTTTCCCGAAGTTTGACCCAGCCAAAAAACTTGATCCAAGTCTCTAGAATTCAATTTTGATGAGGAGAGAAATCATATGCTAGGCTCACTCAAAAATTCTTCTTCTGCAAGAATCCCTAATTTCCCGCACCGAAAACTGAAAATGCTTGGAATCGAATTCCGCTTCGACAGAAAGATGCACCCTTCAATGGAGAGTCAGCCTAGCCTTATTTTGCTAATCAATTATGGAGAGAGAACCAAAAAGTAAGAAGCCCTAGATTTTGTAGTTGCATAATGTCTTCTTTTTAGGGTGGCTCTAATACCATGTTAAATTTTCATATGCTTAGCTAAGACATCAGTATTTCATTTCATTTTCATGACAAAAGCATATAAATAGGATCACTGAAAGATAGACAAGCACAACAATAAAAAAGGAACACAAAGATTTATCCTGGGAAAACCCTATAGGGAAAAAACCAGCAAAAGATTCCTCAATATAGATGCCCCAAAAACATAAAAGATAAAAATAGCAAGGAGATCAAAGCCTGATCCTCCTCCTTCTCCAGCTACTTCTCTTCTCCACTAATGCACTACATAAGCGAGAGTGTGTGTGTCACAAATGAGGAGCACTACACCTCTATTTATATTCATCCGTTCAATTAAGTTAACTCATTTGACCTGTAGGCTCTAGTTAAATCATGTAGGGTCAAGTTACACATGTAGGCTCAAGTGACCACACTGGGGTGTTGATTACCCACCTTTACAATTAGAGGGGACTACCTCATGACTCTTATTAGTTCTTCTGATTAGGAGCATCAGGGTACAATGTAATATAAGTGGTTTTCCCAGTAGAACCATCGGGGACCACAAAAAGATACATATATAATATTCCTCAAAGTTACAATATTTCAACACTCCCCCTTAATGAGAAGGGTACTCTACAGCAACATCAACAACAACAAGAGTAGAGATAGGGGACATCATCAACATCAGCAGGGTAACACATCTATAAATCATTGGAAGATTTTCAACATCATATAGTCTTCATCTTCAATCTTCAGTCTTCATCATCAGCAACATCTTCAGTCTTTGATCAGCAACATCTTCAGCATTTTGATCTTTCAATTAGCAATGACATCTTCAGCGCTTGGAACTTTCGATCAGCAACATCTTCAACACTTTGATTGTTCGATCAGCAACAACATCTTCAGCATTTTGACCTTTCAATTAGAAAAATATTCAGCACTTTGAATTTTCGATCAGCAACAACATCTTCAACATTTTGTCCTTTCGAAGGCCCAGCCTTCACATAGAGATGCTGGCTGAACACACGTAAAAACCTTTAGATCAGAAGCAACTCCTTGTATTAAAAGACAGAGTGATTACACAATTACTTCTCACAGCTAATACAATGAATTGATTATATGTTCAGCAACCCCTAGCTCGAAACAATTCTCCATATTTATACCATTTAGATCACAACATCCTATCCTATTATGGGGCAGCCATGAAGATCTCTTATCTTTATGCTCCCTAAATGACAACAGTTGTTACAAACGTGGCAAGATGAAAAATAGGAAATATAGAAAAACTGTTAATCGCCCAAGGAGTGACGATATCTTCTGATTACAACTACACATGAGCAGCAATGCACTATTGACCTCCAAGTTTGACACATTCTGTTATAGCTACCCTGTTGCAGCTTTTTCCGGGATATCGCACTGGAACTGCATTCTTTGGGTGATGATAGGATGGATGGGGATCAACTTGAGTAGTGAATGCCCATCCTTTTCATATCTTGTTCAACCTAATCTTCCTACAGGCCACTTATCTCAAAATACCTTTATAAACCATAATATGTTAGTGCATTGAGAGATACAAAGCCTTAAATATCACAATCATAAGTATTAATAAAATAAAACAAAGACCGATCATACCTTGGTGGTTTGAAGAGTAGACTGGGGATAAAATGTTTAATTTACATGTTGAATATGGTAGGATAGAACAGGAAGAGGTAAATAAGGGTGGTCAAAAGAGGCCATTTATGGAGTCAAGTTGTCTATTGTGGCACCCCAAGCCATAGGAATTTCTCTTTGTAACAGAATTGGCGACTCCGCTGGGGAGTTCCTAGTAGTTGTCCTTTGGGGGTCTTCTATTGGCATTCAATGACTTTGAATTACTCTTTTTTCTCTTGTTTCTGTGTCAGGTGTGGGGGCATGTTTTCCTGGTACTGTCTGATTCGTGTGAATTTTGTCTCAGCTTGTCTGTTTTCCTTTATTTTTATGTACCTTTCTTCCTGTACATGAGTTTTTAACTCACAGTCACGTATAAACGTGGGTTTCACTGCTATTTCTGCATACACATTCAGGTTTACTGCAAACAGTCGCGTATGCCCTTACTTTTTCCTTCTAGAGGAATATGGATTGTTTATGGGTGATTTTTGATGATTGTTGAGTCTCCTTTGATACTGCTAGAGTCTGTATACACCTCTATTTCTGACCAGAGACATTATTTTTAGGGTAAAATTTCTTTTTTGATGAATGTTCTTGTCATTGCATTTTCGATTTTTTGTTTTGGGATTAGTGCATTAGATTTTTTTAGCTTATTACTTTGCTTGAGAGTTGCTTGAGTGTGATTGTAGAGTCTGGTGGTTGTAGAAGCATTCTTTTGCTTTAATATCTCATTTTTATTTCAAAAAATCCAAATATATTTCCTTATCATTATGCATTGCATCTTGCATTTTGCATAGTACTTGCACTAGATTTGCTTTGGAGTATTAGTTAGGATTTCATATAGGAAAGCTTGAGTTTATCATTTGAAGAAAATTGTGCATTTCATGTAGTAGCATACCGTGTTTTTCATGGACACTATGGATTTGCATTGATTGTTAGGTGTGCATTTTGCTTCATGTTGTGTCATAACGCCATTAGTTTCACGACCATATCCCTCTTTTGAGTAATAAAGTCAGTTAAAATCAATGCTTATATAAAATGAACTACACTATTTTATTTGATAGGGTTGACCAACAAGATTAGGTTTTAGGGTCATGGAATAGTTCATTGTGTGTAAATTATCCAAGACCACTAAACAACATGTATGTGTCTGTCCAAGTGAGTGTGTGAAATTCCTTGGTATAACCAGTGTTTTTCAGGATCCTCCTCTTAAAGGGGAGTTAAGCACGATGCATTGTGAGCGGTTATTGAGTGGGATGACCCCTAGTCATAACTAAGTAGCACCGGAGATATTTCTAGGATTGTATTCATATTTGGGGGCTCTTTCGAGAGTTTCAGGATTTGTTATCGTGCCCATATGGTCAACCCCACCTGTAACTGTACACCTGAGCATTGATTATATTGAGGTGACCTTAGTGGCCTTACCTAGGATATCAAGGGGGTACCCTACAAGGGTTATTCTGTGGGTGTCTTGACCAGGTTGGGGATGGACAGTACAGTCGCTTTATGCATTGAAGCTGAGGGCCACAATAATTGGTTACGTACCTCGACTTGTTGTGTATGGGAGTCTCAAGCCCCTCCTAGGAGAGACATACCTGCTTCATTTGGGAGCACACTTATCCTACCCTTGATTGCTTTTGTTTGGATTTAGATTTTATTGGTGATTGCTCTGTCCACATTATCTTGCCTAGGGTTTACGTATGTAGAGAGTATTTTATATTTTTTGAGACATTGTGGATTATGGTGTGGCTCCTCTCCATTCTCATCGTTTAGCAGGACTTTCTCCTTCTACATCTCCTCCTCATTTGAGAGAGAGAAATAGATAGTCCAGGAAGACTACTTCACACATTGATTCACACATGATGGGAGACCATGTTGAAGGTATTCCTGGACCACCTTCTTCCATTCAAGTGGAAGATGGGGAGTTTACTCCTAACTACGATCCTTCACTTGATTTGACTGAGTTAGGTCCTATAATTTCTGAGATAGGTACTTTTCATGATAGACATACTTACTCTAGTGTTGATCCCCCATTGATGCATCACCGGTATGGAATGACGGAAGATTATGAGACTCATTCTGAACCCGTGAGCACTAGTTATGGTAGTAATGGTATGTCTGGTTTTCCCACACATGATTTGGAATTTCATGTCAAATCTGATTTTGAACCTAACACTATGCCTAGGGGCACTCTCATTCCTTACCATGTGGAGAGGTTTGGGAGCACAAGTCACATTTCACCTTCCATCCCAGCGATGGAAGCTACATCAAATATTCCTCCTAGGTCTAGGGTTAGTGATCCTATTAGGATACCAGATCCGAGACGAGTGACTATAGGTATTAACACATACATAGTTACATAGGTCCCTTCATCCTCTATCCCTATTTCTTCGAATGTTATCCCTCCACCTCATTCATGTGGTCCTTCGGGATGGAAGGTTGCTACGAGTCATGTCCATACTGTGATTACTTGACCAATTGTGTCTCAGGTTCAAGTACCACCCGTTGTTTCGGGAGGTCATGTTCATACTTCTAGAGGTCATATTACTACTTTCTGAGCATATATTCCTACTTCCAGAATGTATATTCCTACTTTCAGAGCATATATACCTACTTACGGAGTGTCTCATGAGACATATCATGCGATGAATTATGGACCTTATTATGGGACACAGTATGGATAGGGTTCTTCACCTTATGGGTGTGGGTATCAACAACCCGCTTACTCTCTAAATTATAGATTTCTAGACCACACTATGGTGCTTCCAAGCCACCCTATATGAGTCAAACGGGAGGAGGGCACTATGGCCAAGGCCATGGTGGTTATGGTAATCAGAACTATGTGAATCAAAACTATTAGGGAGAGGTCCATCAACCAACTCATCCTAGGCTCCCTTTCTTCACAATGCTAAATCTTCCTGACTTGTAGAGATTGATGAACTATCCTGTAGCTCATGACCCAGCTTGGCCGGTTGTCCCTACTAAGATTCCCTTGGACATACCCAAATTCGAGGGCAAACCGAGAGAGGATCTAAGTGAACATGTTACTACCTTTCACCTATGGTGCTCTTCAAATTCCTTACACAAAGATTCGATCTATTTAAGGTTGTTTCAACGCACCCTTACAAGGCCTGTCGTGAAATGGTATATAGAGCTACCTAGGGGGGCATTCACTTTGTTCGATGACCTAGAAATGACTTTTCTTAACAAATTCCAACTACTAGTGCGTTATGACGTTGGTACAGAACTCTTGTCAAATTTTTGGTAGGATAAAGCCACACATATCTCAAATCATATCCAAGTGTGGCATAGACAGAAGAGGTCGGTTAAATCCTTTATACTGCTGGAATTCCTCCTCGAATGGTTCCTTAAGTCGTTATTGCCTTATATAGCGAAGGATGTTTCTACATTTGTAGTGCGAAACAAGGAGCAAGGAATTTTTAGGGCGCAGGAACTGGATTTGATTTATGCTCAATATGGTTTGTTATATGAAATCATTCTGAATTCTCCGCGTTGTAGTTTCGACCCCAAAGTTAAACTTGGACCACATGCCGATGGCATTGTTGGTTGTGTGAGTGCTAAACATGCGGATTCGGTTGTGAAACAAGTTAGCCAATTGTCAATCAACCAATCTACTTTGGGACAAGCCACGGTTTCGTCTCAACCCACCCAAATGGCGAGTGTGCTTTCGGTGCAATCGTCGGACCAGAAGGGTAACTAGCAGCCCGAAAGGAATAAAAAGAAGGGTAAGAACAATCGTAAGGGTGGGAATAGGAATGAAAATGCTAATAATAATGACAAAAACACCTATAATTATAGGGGGGAAAAGCAAGCTAAACGTAAGGTTATATTTCCTTGCAAGTTGTGTAAGGAAGATCACCTCACTTACTTGTGCCCTTGTATCGATGAAGCCTCGAGATTCTTAGGATAGGGTGTAGCTATGCTGACTAACCGTTTATCTCACAATCAAAATATGAACTCAAGGACCCATGATCAATCTAGTGGTGATGAAGATCCACTGGAGGGTAGTGGTTGTCGTGCATTAACATGGTACGTGTGAAAAACGTTGTGACCCATGAAAAGGACTATGGTTCATCACAACCTAGCCCACGAAAGGAACTTGATCCACCAGGGACTCCTTTGCGTATTGAAAAATCCGTGGATAAACTTGAAGTGCACCTCGCATTCCTAAGGGAGTCCTTAAAAATTTGGGGCACAATCCTAATTCCCGAGTCGCCAAGAACTATTATGTTGTCGAGGATTTGGGCCACACTCCTTGTGCAATGTCTGCACTACAAGTACTTCAGAGTTGTCCTTTGTAAAGGAAGGATTTGCTTTATGCCCTTGGTGTGAATGATGATAATTCTTCCACCATGATTAAATTTGAAACCATAGGACTTCATCCTCGCTTGCCTTACTATGTGTCTCTTTTGAATCATGTAGAATATCTCAACATGACCATCAAGCAAACTATGATTGACGAATGCGTTGATGCTTCTGTGATGTCTTCATTGTGTTGGAAGGGTTTAGGTTCCCATGAGTTGTCTAAATCTGTGACCATGTTATCTTCATTCAATGGGAGATCATTTAGGCTGCACAAGATCCTTCCTTCCCTTAAGGTCCATTTGGGAGGGAATACCGTTGCGATAGAGGTCGAGGTAGTTGATGCGCCCTTTGACTACAATCTCTTGCTATGTAGGAATTGGATGTATAGTATGCAAGTTGTAGCTTCTTTCCTATTTCGCGTTGTATGCTTTCCATTTAATGGGAAGATAGTTATGATTGATCAAACATCATTCAAGAATCCGTCGGTTACTGCATCTTCAGGAGCTTCATTCCTGATTGTAGAGAACTCTCATCCAGCAACTAGGAGTGTGGGTGTGGGCATGTATCCATCCCTCATGGGAATTTTTAGTTGTCCTGCACCTATCCTTATGATAGGGTCTAGTTTCGGTGAGGCTTCAACATCTGTGAGATCGCTGTCTTTTTCATGAGTCATATGGAAGATCCTTGAATTCTTCCTACACTAAATACTTTGAGTGAGCCCATCATGACGGACATGCCGCTACCTGCAACTATGGTAGCTTATCAAGCTAATCTTGACTGTGCTGCAGAGCCTAGTCCTTACTCTTCATGGATGAAGGAGGAGGACCTGTATGTGCTACCTGCATGGGAAGTTTAGTATTCTCATGCACACGACTTCCTTGATAGTGTTTTTCCTTCAGACGAAGTGATTATTGAGGCCATGTCTGGAGTTGAGCCACCATGGGGAGAGTTGCATCATAGATCTTAATTTCTTCCTGAGCTTGATCATTTTAAGCGTGAAGATTTTAGGCAGGTTCTTAGTGAGAGAGTTGGTAGTCCCATGGTTCCATTAAGCTCTCCTAGTCTGATGGTTGATGTGAACATGGAAAATATATCTCCAACGATTCCTATCAATATCTCTCACAATCCTGGTAGGATAGAGAATGCCTATATTGGGATAGAATGTTCTCATGTTGAGATTCAAGAATACACCAGGCTGTTTAAATAATTTCATGATATATTTTCTTGGTCTTATGACGAAATTCCAGGTATCTACCCTCGCATTGTTGAACACGAGATTAAGACTTTTCCTAATGCTAAGCTTGTTCGACAACGCTTGCATGCGGTGAATCCTAGGAAAGCACCCGTGATTAAGGTAGAGATAGAGAAAATATTGAAATCCAGTTTTATCTATCCCATTCCCTTGATGGAGTGGGTTTCAAGCCCCATTCCGATTGATAAGAAGTAGGGAGAGATCTGCATATGTACTTATTTTCATGATTTGAATCGTGCCTATTCTAAGGACAATTTCCCTACACCATTTATCGATCATATTTTGGATGAGTGTGTGAGTAGCGAGGTTTTTTCCTTTATGGATGGATTTTATGGATACAATCAGATACAAAATAAACCTAAGGACCAACATAAGACTACATTTATTTGTCCTTGGGAACTTTTACATATCGAAAAATGCCTTTTGTCCTTAAGAACGCTGGAGCTACTTTTCAGCGGGCCATGACCTTGATCTTCCACTATCTCGAATCGATTATTGAAGTATTTTTGGATGACTTTGCTGCTCATTCTCATATGAGAATGCATCATTCCTATCATTTGATATTGGTATTTGAAAGGTGCCACCATTATTTGGTAAGGTTGAATCCTCACAAGCACATATTTTGTGTGAAGTCTAGTCACTTATTAGGATTCATCGTTTCTAAAGAGGGTATAAGAGCCAACCCTTTGAAGGTTGAGGCAATACTTCAGTTGTCTCCCCCAAAAAATATTCATCATATTCAATGTTTGCAAGGCATGGAAAACTTCTTACGGAGATTCGTTGTCAATTTTTCCATTTTGACTAGAGGCTTCATGCGTCTTTTGAAGAAGGAAACCATATTTTCTTAGGATGAGAAAGCCTAGGAGTCCTCTAATGCACTCAAGTGAGCCCTAGCATCGACCCCGGTGATTAGTCCCCCAGACTATAGCCGTGATTTTCTACTTTATGTGGCCACGTCCATGGAGACGATTGGTATGGTTTTGGTTCAAAACGATGAGGAGCTCTAAGAGTGTGTCATATACTATCTAAGCCATAATCTTATTGACGAAGAGATCGATTATTCCCATGTTGAGAATCTTGCCTTAGCTACCATACATGGGGTCCAATGGTTGAGACATTATATTCTCCTTCATGAGACCTTGGTTGTAGACCATGTCAATCCATTTCAATTCGTCCTCACTCAAAGGATGATTGGGGGAAAATATAATAAATGGATTGTCATCCTGCAAGAATTCTATCTTGAGTTTGTTTCGGAAAAATCAAAGAAATCATTAATTTTTGCAGAGCTTATATTGGATTTCCCAAGTGAGGATGAGGAGTTGGTTTATGAAGATAGGTTTATTGATGAGCACATATTCTTAATATCAACCTTAGACCCATGGTATGGGGATATCATTATATATTTGCAAACATTGCAAGTACCTACTCACCTCTCACGGGATGAACGACGACGATTACATCACGTGTCTAAGAATTACCTCATCGTGGATAACACTTTGTACCGCTGTGGGGTAGATTCCATTTTATGATGTTGTTTAACTAATGAAGAGGCTAAGGTAGTGCTGAATGATTTCCACAGAGGGGTGTGTGGTGGTCATTTATTTGGGCTTTCTACAGCCTAAAAAATATTAAGAGCGGGTTATTTCTGGCCATCGATCTTTAAGGATTGTGTAGATGCAGTCAAGAGGTGCCACCCTTTCCAGGTGTTTGCATGTAATATGCGCTCAAAACCTACCCCGTTACATCCCATCATCATCGCCGATCCCTTCACTAAGTGGGGGATAGATTTTATGGATTGCAACCCAGCTTCAGTTGGGGGGCATCATCCTATCATAGTTGTTGTTGACTACTTCATGAAATGGGATGAGGCTATGCCTACAATTAAATCCGACAACCATGCAATTTGTATTCAACCAGATTACTACTCGATTCATGATTCCAAAAGAGTTGGCCACTGAACATGGTTCACACTTTCAGAATCGTATGATGGAAGAGTTGGCATCAAAGTTAGGGTACAAACAAGAGCATTCCTCCTCTTACTACCCTCAAGAAAATGGATAGGTAGAAGCAGTGAACAAATCACTCAAATCCATTCTCTAATGAACCATCGCACAAAACAAGAACAATTGGCAGATTATGTTATATCCCACTTTGTGGGCTTATAGAACCGTTGTTAAGACTGCCACGAGTAGATTCCTTCTTTGAAGATAGTCATAGAGATCTTACAAGACACTTCCCCGTTAGAGGAGCATTTGGTCCACCTTGAGCAACTTGATGAGCAGCATCGAGATGCCTTGGTGGCCCTAGAGGTAAATAAGTGTCGCGTAAAGGTCCAGTATGATAAGTATGTCTGTCCAAGGAGGTTTAGTGAGGAAGATTTGGTCCTTTTGTGGGATCAACTGAAAGAACCCATAGGGGCAAGAAAGTTTAACCCCATGTGGTGTGGTCCTTAGGTCGTCAAACGTGTGTTAGAGAAGGGAGCTAATGAGTTAGTGGATTATGAGGGAATTGCCTTGGTGGAGCCTATAAATGGGCTCTATCTCAAAAATACTATGCATGATTTTCAGCCAAGGCTGGTTATTGTATATTATTGTACAATTTTGCATAGGTAGGATTTTTTCTTATAGTGATCGGGTTTGTGATTAGTTTCTGTTTTTTTTGGTAGATGTCAATGGAATCTTCCACCTTCATAGGATTCGTGGATGGTGTGAGCCATCACACTCAACACTCAACCTCTACTGCTTGGGTGATTTATACTCTTATGGGTCAGGTATTGTCTTCAAGAGGCGTATGTTTATGACCATTTTCAAACAATGTTGTTGAGTACAGTGTCGTTATTGAGCTTCTACGAAATGCCATTTTACATAGTGTTCGCTCTTTTGAGGTACGTCTTGATTCGGAGTTAGTAGTGTCAAATCTTAATGGTTTGTACCATGTTAGGGATCCAACATTATTAAGAAGATTGTTACGTGTGAGATTATTAGAACGAAAATTTGACAATATAACATACATACATGTTGCAAGAATTAATAATCAAGTTGCTGACTCATATGCTAACTACGTGTTAGATTGGCATTTGTTTCATACATAATAAGATCATCACAAACATAAATTTTTACACATGTAAGTAAATAAACCAATCATCATAAAAAAATTTATAAACATCCAAAATGTGGTAATACATAGTGTCATAATACAAAAATGGGGCTCTCGAGCCACTAAAATATAATACATGGTAGTAAGAAATGTATGACTCCCAGGTATATAAGCCTGTGAAGGAGGAGGGGGCTTGTGATAATGGAATGTCACTATGGCTATAGCTAGCCATTGAAATAACTGCACCCATGCTTGTGGTACACTTACCACCTGGCGTTGCATGGCCTCAGGCAATTCCTTGACTTGCGCCATGGGTACTTTGTGTGTCAGTCTCACGAAGTTGGTATCAATTATTTGGATCATCCGCTCCACATCCACACCTATGATATTGTCTCCTCTTTCCCTCCATCTATGACGAGGGAAGCCTTCTGGATGTCGTGGTCCCACATCTGCATGAATATGGTAGATGTCACCATGTATTGTCACCCAAAAACATATCTTTTGATTCCACATAATCAAAAAACACAAAAAAATTAAATAACTCAAAAATTTTAAAAAGAGGATCAATATTCATTACCTATGTCACCGTATGCCAATCCTGGTGGAAGCAGCATGTCTAGGTCCCCCCAGAAATCTATCCCCACATAGGGGTGGTCATCGATGGCAACTATCTATCTTCACCACCATAGAAACAAATCAACTAGATAGGGGTTGGACACCTTACCTCCACCCAGTCTGCGCATTGCATCCACGCAACGTCTTTGGGCCTAATCTCGAACCATGTGTAGAGGAACGTCAACTCTAGGGCTCAATCCTGGAACATGCTCAAAGAAAAATGTGCTTAGTATGCTACTAAAACAAAAGTTTCAAACTCTGCCCATCTTGCACTCACTGAGCTGGTGTTTCATGTTTCCCAGTAGTACAGTGCTACAATCGTATACCATGGGTCTCATGCACTCCACTACATAGAACATCATAGGCCGTGAGGCCTGGTGGAGTGAATCCAAACCTGCTATCCTGCCTAGTGTCAGTAGGATGGCCTTTAGGCCCAGCACATGTATGGAGTTAGTTGGGATCTGACTGCCCACCTTCTCCGTGTACGAATACTAGTACACCGCAATGTACACATCTATAGTCATGCCACCTCCGGGCCCGCGAGAATGCAGGTTCACAACTTCCCCCCATCAAGAAAGTCCAGTAATAAAGTATATGTCCTCCACTTCTATGGTGAGGGACATCCCGTCTATCTAGAACGACTCTGATTCTGGATCCCAGCAGTCCACTAACATCTGCAAGAGTCCTAGTTTGGCCCTTAAGCCACCAAGACACCAAAATATGTAAATCCCACATGCACGTAGTGCTTGTTGATCCATTAGATATTCCCTTGCTGCCTCTTCCACATCACCATGTTCACGTTCTCTCCATCCTAGGACCATCCTGCACAAAAAATTTGCATTTTTTTCATTAGAATACTTAAAAAACCTTAAGTGCAGCCGCATACATGACTATTTTCCAAACAGTAGCGTATGTATGCGACTATGAGGGAATTTTCCGCATATATCCATCCCTTTAGCAAAACAATCCTTAATTTCCACGTGGGCCATGGCGCCTATCTTCGAATGGCCTAGAAATCCAAATACACCATGGAATTTGACAAAATTTGCATCAAAATGAAAGAGTAGAGCATGGGTAAGTACCTGGAAAAAACGGTAGTGGATTCCGTCGGCTAGATCTCCTAGAATTTGCTTTTGAAGTTATGAACTCAAATGGGTAAAAATTTCAAATGTTTTATAATGTTTTGAATTTTTTTACTAGTTATAGAAATTTTTCATAATTTTGAAAATTTTTACCCCCTTTCCTATAGTTTGGACCGTTTCTAATCCTTTTGGACCATTTTTGGACTAATTTATGATGTAGGAGACCTTTTTGAGTGACGTTTCAGCCGTTGGATTGACCCGTTCATGCCAATTTCAGGTATCATGTCTAAACTGGCATATAGGTTAGGTTTCATCACTGTTTTCATTTTGCATAACCTTATGACCATTTCATTATAGCCTTAGGTACAAACCCACTCTATTATGTCACGAAACCTTCTTGCTATTTCTGAAGTGGCATGATATAAGTGGTAAAGCTTGACCTTACATGGGTACCCTAGTTAGCACCTTATTTGCATTTGGTGCCCATGCTGACATTTTGTCCCTTAGGGTGTGGGAGTCCATTTTATAGTATTGTAATGATATTTCGCAAGAGCCTCATACTCCTCTTGATCTTTTGCTGGCCTATTCCTCTCAGGACTCCCTTATGTCAAGTTGTAATTGTATTATCATGACCTTTTCCTACCTTATTGAGCCTTACACCAGCTTCCCTAACATTGATTTTCAGCCAAATATCCCAAGCTTGTCTCATTTCTAGCCATGCAGAGCCATTTTATATATCCTTTGCAGCTCGATCCCCTATTTTTACTGGGAGGAGATTTTCCCCCAAGTGTCACTATCCTACACATGTATCCTTGCATTGAGCATAGGTATGTTCCAATGCCCGGAACTTGTTTTTTTGCGCATATGACAGTTGTCTCCTCCTAGTATGTAACTATAAAGCCATTTTATTCTTTTTCAATCTTTTTAAATATTTGAAAAAGTCCAAAAAAATAAAAAGAAACAAAAAGTCGTACAAGGAAATATGTTATCTTTTGGAAGCTTTGAGTCATGTCGTGTTTGAACAGAGCACTATATATCACATCCGTTGGTTGGGTTTATAATTTGACTTTAGGATCTATACTCATTTATCTAAGTTTATTTCCACCGACCGGTTAAGCTTCCAGTCCCCATGGAGCCTCTGTCGATGCCTCTCGTGTCGCAAAGATGTCCCAGTTTTGTATATCAAGTCTATGCTACCTTTATTCAGTCACCATTCATCGTTATGCTCTTGTTCGAAGGAAGTTGAAACCTGAGTCGGCCATTCCTGAGTTATCTTGACTTTGCATGTTGACCATTCCCGGTACAGTTACTGGTTTGTGCACCTTATGATCGAGTCCTTCCACATTATACAGCTTTGCTGAGTACCTCATGTTGGATGATGGTGGATGCCTTAATTCCCTCCTTCCAGTGGATTCCATCCCATCCACTTCAGATCATTTATTTTGGGATTGGAATCTAGAGTCATTTTTGAGTGCCTTGAGACTTGCAGTCATCAGTGGCAAGTTCTCTCACCATTGATAGTTTTTGGGAATACATCAATGTCCCCTGATCGATGGATTCTCTCAAGTGTTCGACCTCAACACATTTATTCACACTTGTTAGTTTGCACTCTAGTACCTTGATTCCCATTTTCATTATCGGTGGGTGATCTCACATGTATTAACAGTATACATCAATGACTGGTAATCAGACGATGGAATACTATGTTCAACCTCGACACCTCTATTCACATAGTAGGACATGTACTCATAGTGGGTTGTGTAGAAGATATTCCAGACTGGTGGCATCTCTTATATGCTACCTTCTTGATCATGCCAGTGTTCATGAGATTTTAGCTCTCGTGACTTGATTCTAGTATATGTCAGATATTTCCAGCTATTATGGATATCTTGATAAATTGTATATCTTCAGCCATTATGGAGATCATGATACTTTGAATATCTTAATCATGGTGATTCTGATCTATGTATATTGTACATCGCGATGACCACTTATGTGATATTTTGTATCATGCCTATTCATGGCCATTGTACTCTTATGTATCCGGGACTGCTATATGTATTTGCAGTTATGTGCAGAGTTGTATCATTGTACTATGATGATTAGGTATCTAGTATTCCTTTTGGGATACTTCATCACTCCACTTATGGGATGGACTTATACTTTATTTTGACCATCATATGACCCCTCTCACCTCACACATTAGGGGGCATCTGTTATATCTAATTTTACCACTGCAGGTGAATCACCCTTGTATGGCCTTCCCCTATCCCTCTGCAGACACCTTAGACCCCTCGGACCATTTTTTTTCCTTTGATGTTTCCTTGACCATCTCTATAAACATGTGAAAATTGATACACAACTTTTAAACCCCTAATTGTGTATATACATGCGTTTGACCCCTAAAACTGCATACATCGGAATGTGTGCAAAATCCAAATCCTTTAGGAGTTTTCCTTGACATGGATCTGCTCACTTGACTCCTGGCCTTCCATATGCCTTGAGATGACTCAGATTCAACCTTTCATTATCCCTTTGAAAATCTATATAAGGAACTCTTTGGATACATTGAAGGCATAAGAGAATTGAGAGCAAAGAAACTATAGTCCATTGTTGGCGGAACTTGTGCTTGAGTCTGCATCCCTTTGTCCCTTGGAGAACTTTTGTGTTCTTCCCAATATTTCCTTTTGCTTGTGAGATTGCTATCGAGATATGGAGGATTGAGGTGGTGGAGGCCCAAGTGGGGAATTCAGTTTCTCCAATTCACAGATGTGTCGACAGAGGTTGTATCCATTGTAATCTCTAATTTTATATTAATAGAAATATCTTTTCCTATCCAATAATGTATGTTTGAATGAATATTTTATCCATGGATGATTTCAAATGCTTATACATTATTGATTATATATGCTAGAATAGATCTAACACCAATATATATAGTATGCTTGTCTTGTTTACTTGTTGTTAAGTGATTCATCAATTCAAGCTTAAGTTGGAAAGCTCAACGGGGATCTACTTCAACCGTGCAGAATAAGGTACGAGGTCTGGTCCTTTAGTGTTAGATATTTGATTTCTATTGCATATTGTAAAGGATTGATTTGTGGAGTCAAGCTATTTATTGTGGTACCCCAAGCCATAGCAATTTCTCTCTGTAACAAATTCCCAAGATTTATTCCAAGATTTTCTCCATGATTTCCTCCATAGAAAATGTGCCGTTACAACTCGTCCCTAGTGGAAAATTCTTCTTTAGAGAAGAAATTGATATTCCTTTCGAATAATTTTAGTTCTCCCAATATTTGCGTG
>LPNX010589189.1:364370-385841 GCA_001517045.1 Pseudotsuga menziesii | reverse complement strand
ATCTACCTATACATTTAATTTACATTAACAATACTCCACATAAATGAAACAACATTATCAATAATCAGAGGAGGCATCGTGACCATCCATGTGGTCCTTTACAATTCTTTGATCATATTTCCTATAAAAGAATCCACAGTTCTAAATTTTCCATCTAAACATAACCATAAACAAAATTACATAACCCAACAAACATTACCATAGCCAAATTAAAATAATACATCGTATGCAGTAAATCATATTATAGTAAAACAACATCAAAATCATATCATAAATCCATATATTGCAAACAGTAATAGGAATGGAATCCTATGGGCATGTAAGCTGAGTTTGTTGTTATTTATTAAAATACATTTCATTACAACTCATTACCTTAAAAACCTTTCTTACCAACATAGGTCGCAACATCGATCCTATGGATGTCCAGACCAAGGCAAAGCCATAATAACAAACCATAAGTAATGTATATACACAATGACAACCAAATCCTATAACCATTTTACACAGGCCACGCTATACATCAAATCATATGCAGGTTGTGGTTATTAAACTACAACTAATACATATTAAACAACAAATGCCATCGACGGTTTTTAAACCCTGACACTACGAAACAAATGATTGCACAACACTCACATAAGTAACAACCTTGACCAAACTTTAAATCTAATACATAGTCCTACCAAAATTAACCCTATGCTATACTATCGCAACACTATGGGAAGGATCATGCCATTCACAACATCGCTTATACCAACGATGTCCATATATTTTAATTACAAACTAAGTAACGCCATAATACATAGAACCTTCAAGCCAACAAATGCCCACATAATCCATAAAAAGAATAGAATAACGCAACAAAATCGTGTTATGCACATCATAAGTTAAACTATGGTAATCAATTAATGAAAACAGTAAGCATCCACTTATTCAAATGCTTGCCAATTAAACTACACTGTCATCGTATTAAAATTTATAAACAAGTTTACAAAGGCATGCCAATGGGCTAACACACCATTGCAAGCGATGGTGCAGCCCATGACTAAAATTCCCCAATGAAAGCACAATTTGGGTGAACCAAAACCAAGTATGCTAGATGCCCAAACATTCCTCTTTTCGCTGCTAACAGCCCAAGTAAATTTTACAAACCCAAATTTATACACAGAGCTAGAGGGGGTGCGACTTCACCCACGACCAAATCCATTTGAAGATTAATCAAAACCCAAGGCTGTAATCGTATTCCCAAAGGGAAAGTTTAAAACCCCACATCGAAACCCAGAACATAAAACCCAAAACCAAACAAAAATCTATGCCCAGTCTGCCCAAGAGGGTTGAAGGGTAGCAAGTAAAAACTCACTCACATGCTTACCATAGAAATGAGTGTAAATGTTTGGATCCCATAGAAGCAAAGCCATGCTGCTCCTCATTGCCTTTTGGCACCTGCAAACACAAGCCAAATGAGGGATGAGAAGTATGGCCATGAAAAAACATTAAACCAAACCAATGTGTAGGTGTGTTAAAACCAGCATGGACATACCTCACAGTATGGAGGTTGCCTCCATCATTTCCCCCCTACACAGAGACGAAGTGCAAAACCCGAAATGACAAACAACACACAACCATTGTGAGCCAACCCTAAGGGAAGGATGTCACGTTTCACCAAACGCATTGAATGCACTAGCTGGAAACCATTAAATACACATAAAAACCCACTTTCCATAGTTTTTTTTCACTGCATTACAACATGAACACCTCTCACATAAAACTTAAAACCATGATACCATATGTTTATACCATATAACACAGTTTCGCCACCCAAACGCTATCCCAATGTTAACATGTTACAACGTTTTCATTATGTTATGTTTACAATAGTACATAGTCCATAGGATGCTTTAGCCCAAGGTGTAATGCCACAAGTAACACCCCTTATAAGTTATATGATATACACTTTAGGCTTACAACATTATATTAAAAGCTAATACGCAATGTGTTAAGCTTAAATGCTTAGTGAACATGGCATATGCAATATGCCATGTTAAGCTTTTTAACCCTCATAAAAAAAATCAAAGGTCTCCTCTGAAGCCAATATAATAACTTGCCAAATAAAGGAACATAAGAGATGTTAATAGGTACAATAAAAATATATATAAAATGTAAAATGTATTAATGACTTATAGAGTAGTGAATTTAAAACATAGCGAATATTAATCAGTGTGCACAAAATTTAGTCGTAGTAGCTACGTTGATGATAACGACACTTACCAAGTTATAAAACCATGTCTATAAGCAACATAACAACTAGCAGCAGGTCCTCTAGGATCAATATGGTCAACACACTTTACACCAGATCCGGTTGCAAAGTAATGAATTGCGTAAGTAAATAAAAGAGGTGCCTTAGTTCAATTGAACTAAGTAAGCCTACATAACCAAGAAATACCTTACCTCTTAGATCATCATGGGAGAACAAGTCCCGCCACTCCACTACTTTGTTCCCATCAACAAAGTTAAGTTATTTTTTATTAAATAAACAAAGTACACATCTGTAGGAGTAAAACAATGATCTATACAATTCATTAATTCACTGACAATAATAACTAAGATGTATAAATAATTTAAATAATAGAATTAGGACATAAGAATTAAACGATCTAATAATTACTGAATGGATAAGAGATTAACAAGCCAGTATGGGAAGTTTCTAAAGAGATCGAAAGTATAAGTAGTGCATGTAATTACGCACGAGTAATAGTGATCCCGTTTCGGGTAGTTTTCACTAGCCTATAATTTTTTTTTTGTTTTCAATTTTTGGGGACATTACAGAAAGAATTTTAATCATTAGGGATGAATTTAAATCTAGCAACTAAATGTTGTTATATCTAACTACATGGCTAACTAAGGATGTTTAAGTCACTATCGAAGTCCAAGTGGTTAACTGCATATGTCCAACTAAGTCACAAAATCAATTCTAATCATTTAACTCACTCTATCTGAAGTGGTACCTTAGAAAAGGTGCCTTATCCACATGCAACCATGCATAACTGGTGCTAACTAAACTTAAAGTAACTGAAGAACAATTGATATTAACTAGTTCCAATTCCAAGTGACTGAAGGAGGTTAGTGTTGAGAGTCCTAGTGGCTCCTAAAATGTAGGGATTTGACTAAGAAGCACTTAAACTTATGCATGCAAGTGTTGTCAGTGGAAGTTAGACTCTATCAGTGTTCCCCACACTCTAGTGACTACTACAGGTCACCCAATTAGGCCAAGAGGACCAAATGGTACTAGTGGACCCAATAAATAATAAAAGACTCATAAGTTAGGCCAAAATAATATAATAGATCGTTTAGTCAAGGGAGAATTATAAATCCTAACACCCTCCCTGAATCCTAACTTGCACAATTGTGGGCCTTGGAAACAAGGCCATAAGTCACCCATATACAATTTAAAATTTAAAAAAAATGTTTCTTAATAAGATGAGGAAATAGGCAAAAACCTCATGGGAAGAAACCCCCCTCAGGATAAGTAGTGAATTAGGAAAATGCAGAATTGTTAGGAGCAAGTGTTGAGGTGAAGAGATGAGCATGTGATCAAATATGTAGGTAGAGAATCCCTGGGACTATGGGGGGCGAATGATTGAGCTCCATAATCTGATATAGATTCATAAATAACCAAATATGCAAAAAATACAATATCATCAAACTCATGAGAGGAAACTCAGACATCAAATCCTCAACAAAAAGTTTGAAGAAGACTTTTAGTACTTGATTTCTCACACCAAAATTAATGAGAGCAGCTACAAGCTTTATTGAAAGCTCTTGAAACTTAAAACCTGAACCAAATAAGATCATATCAGAACCAAATAAGTTCATATCAGATCCAATAATGTGGAATAAATCCAGGTGCATCACCGTGATGGTAGATGCACAATTTTCTCCTTCTTCAAAACCGTGAGTATTGGTGGATGCAATGATGTACGAATTTTTTGAAAGCTCAAGATTAATTTGGATTAATGTCCATGGCTCCTAAAATGTGATATTATTTCCAAAATATCGAGAGATACACAAAATATAATATCAGCAAACTCATAAACTAATATTGACATCAAATCACAAGCAACAACTTCGAACGAGAGTTGCGGTACTTGATTTTTAACACCAAAATTGATGAGACCAACTACAAGCAACACTGGAAGCTCTTGAAACTGAAATATTGAACTAGTTAATATCAGATCAGATCAAAATCATATCACGTTAGATATAAATAGGTTCATATTAGATGCAAAGGTGTGCTCCACTGAGATGGTACATGCACAATTTTCTCCTTCTTTAAAACCTTTAGTATTTGTGCATGCAATCATGTAGGAATTTGTTGGAAGCTCTAAATCAATGAGAGTGAATGGATCACTCCTATAATATGATATTATTTCCAAAATATCAAAAGATTCAAAAAGTATAATATCATCAAACTTATGAAAGAAAACTGACATCAAATTCCCAACAGTAATTTTGAAAGAGACTTTTGGTACTTGATTTTTCACACCAAAATTGATGAGACCAGATACAAGAAACAATGGAATCTATTGAACTTGAAAGATTAAACCAAGTGATATCAGATAAAATACAAATAATATCATATCACATCCAAATATTTTCATATCATATATAACGGTGTGCTCAATTGAGATGGTAGATGCACATTTTTCTCCTTCTTCAAAATCATGAGTATTGGTGCATGCAATCATGTAAGAAATTCCTGGAAGCTCTAGATCAATGAGAGTGAATGGATCACTCCTACAATATCATATTATTTCTAAAATATCCAATTAATTACTTATATGTACACTCGAAACATGATTAGAGATAGAGAAATCAAATTCCTCTCCCTTTCCTGGAGCAATCACTAGTAAACTATGCACAAAATTTATAATAGAAGAATCACTGGAGAATTTTTGCATAGAATGAAAGGATGTATTGAAACTGAAGGGATGTAATGCTATCAAATCCTTTTATGAAATGTGTCCCTAAATCTCATATTGCTTTTCAAACAAGAATTCAAGTTTCTCCCAAGCTTCTTTGGGAGTCCTCAAACCTTCAACGTGGAAGAGTAGATATCTGGAAATACGAGTACACAGATAACCAAAAGCTTCATCTAAGCGGTTCAAAAAATTGCTTCTCTCAGCTGGATGATGGGGCTCAGTCTCCCTTCCAAGTATTATCATGTACTAGCCTTGTTTTTCGAATATCAACTGCATATATTCCCTCAAGTCAACATAATTGAAGGGTGTTATGATATAAGGTGTGGAATATTGAGAATACATAAGTCTCCTGCTAGTCAGACAATATCTCCAATCAAGCTACATAGAACTGCAAGAACTAAAAAAAACATTCACACAATGTTAGAATCATTCCTTCCCTCTCGACATGTACACTTTCTGAAGGTCCATCACGCCCACACCGCCACTCTAAATAAATTCAAAGGAAGGAACTCTTTGCGGGACTTCTATGGAAACCTAGTTGCTTTTGGTGTTCAAGGGAGAGTAGAAAAACATGAAGCTTGCTTGAAATGAATCTGATACCATGTGAAAATGGCTGTACGATTTAGATCATCAAGCAATGAGTCAAGAATTATTGATGCAATAAAATAGGAATGACGATACACACTGAACCAATCAAATCTCATAGGAAACTGATGAGTATAGCTCAAATAATTATAGTATCATGTCCATCACATAACTTGTTGTTACAATAGTGTTACATAGGAAATAATTCAAATCATTAGGGATAAATTCAACCTACCAACTTGAACGGATTGTATTTGACTGCATGGCTAACTAAATATGTTTAAATCACTATCGAACTCAAAGTTGTTAAATGCATATGTCAAAATAAGTCACACAATTAGTTATAATAATTTAACTTAGTTTAACTGAGCTGGTAGGTTAGAAAAGGTGTCTTATCCAGATGCATCCATGCATAACTAGTGCTAACTGAACTGAAAGTGAATTAACTGAAAGTAACTCAAGAGTAACTAAGCTTAACTAGTTCCAACTCCAAGTGATTGAAGGAGGTTGGTGTCGAGACTCCCAGTGGCTCCTAAAATGTATGGATTGGCCTAGGAGGCACCTAAATTGATGCATGTAATTACTTTTAGTGGCATTTTTCCTCTATCGGTGTTCCCCACAATCTAGTGACTTCTACATGTGGCCCCATTAGGCCAAGTACACTGAATAGTACTAGTGTACCCAATAATTGATAAAAGACTCCTAAGTTAGGCTAAGATAATCTAATAAATAGTTTGGTCAAGGGAGGATTATAAATCCCAACAAACCAAATGTAATACACTTAAGAGATGGAATGTTTATTGATTTAAATATCTTAAGTTATCTTAGGGCATGGAGGAATCAAACCTTCACCCTTGTGCTTGTAAAGTAGGCACTCTTCCATTGAGCTAGAACCCTTTGAGAATTGGGGAAAGGCGCAATATTAAAACTAAGATTGCATCATTTCTAGATTCAAAGACAAGACAACAAATCCCAACATTGTTTCTGACTTGAGAGACCTAAGGAATCGGTCTAAATGGCTCTGACCTTCTTTAGATATATGCTAACCACTTCAAATCTGACTCATGTAATCAAGATAATGCACATGTATGTTAGAAAATTAACATTTAGACTCTTAAACATATAATTTATGATCTTCTAACATGGCGAAGATGATCATTCTTATGGAAAAACAATGAAAATGTTGCACTGTATAATTGATCCAAATCATATCAACTCTTGGCATTAAAAATTTATAAATGGTATGGACTCTATTCGCTTCCATATAAGCAACACAAAGGTGATAAAAGTCCATTCCTTTTTTCATCCAATAGTATTGGATTTTAGTAGGGACTCTTTCTAGAAGTATTAATTCCTCCTTCCAATAGTCCTATAACAAAGCTTTGTATTTCAGTGCTCTAAAAATCACAATAGATGTACAGGTAAAGAAACATGTATTTTTTTAGGGTCAAGCTCAACGATGTGTTGCATGCCTCTAGAAAAAGGTAGCTCTTTGGGCATATCTTGAAAAACCAATCCATAGTCCTCGACATGCTAGAGAAAAATAATGGAACTTTGGGGGGTTCTTATATCCTAAATAAACAGTGTGATAGTAGTGATCCCTTTCATTTTTTAGTTCTGAGCACACTATGAGCTATGTTGGGCACTCCAATGGACATAAACCACCATATAATTAAGTTCGAGAATCAAAGTTACAATTATGAACATTTTGAGAGAATTTTGAAGGTCAAAAGTACTAAAACACCTTAGTTCTCAATTCTATAAGTTATGGGTATATAAACAGAGGTAAAAGGGCTTAATCTCCACCAAATCAGCTGTAAGTATACATGGATAGAAAAATTTTCAAATTTTATGACTACTATTAATCCTGATTTAAGGGTCAGAATTGGTGTTAAGCTAATTGTACCCTTGAGAACTGTTTCGAGACTTGATAATGGTGATTTTCATTGTTATCAAAAATTCAAGATCAGGCTTGATTATGTAAATGTTTTCCTAGACTATGTTTCCATCTACCATGACTGCTTCCAGTATTGGAAAGTTACTTCTTACTCCCCCACAGGTTCCCCATAATGTTTCTTTATGTCTGAATTTAACCTAGAACAATTCATACTTGGTCATAATCAGAGATTTAGGTGTCTTTGTTTCTATTGTTGGTTAAACAAGTTCCTAGAATTTTGTTAAGCCACTCAAAATTTTGATTTAACAAAGAGAGCCCAAAATTCATCTTTCATGCCTAGGAACCATGTTGCTTCTATATTTGTGTTCAGAAAACTTAGGATTCAACCAAAGGCTGTCCAAAATGGAACTAAGTAGCCACCCATGCACATATGGGGGTAATATTTTGTGACAATTAGTGGGTAATAGAGGTTAGGTGTCATCAATCGGGGTTAGCTAGAGCACACAGGAATTGGACCCACGCTTAAGATGGATCTTGTTGGACTGCTTCAACATGGTGGCAAACACTTGTACGCAGGACATTGGTTCTTTGGCCTAATTCAACATGGATTTAACATTCGTCAATGGGACCCTATTTTATGGATAATACCTCTAACATCAAGCATTGTGGGAAACAATTTTCTACAATGGGTGCATTGTTATAACCTTTTGTAGGGACGCAATGCACGGAGAAAGGGCCCATAATATTAATAACAATGAGGTCATTCAATGTAAGCTGCTATAGGTCCATTATGTAGATATTGTCGAATAAATCTAATGGGGTGCCAATAAACAAGGTCCATGAGGTAGGTAGGAGGTTTCTAGGGTTAGAGTTCTCTTATGATTTAAAAACAAGGATGGAGTACTCCTACTGAAGCATGGGTGGATAGATATTGTAAATGGATTTTAGTTGACAGGAGGTTTCCCCCAACAGGAGGAAAGTGAATAGGAGTTTATTACATCCAAAAAAGGATCAATTGTAAGTTTTTACCCTAACTCAAGTGTTTGAAATTAATAAGCATGGAGATTTTATGGTCTTATTGTGTGTGCATTATATTTTTATATATAAGGTATAGTTCTACGATTTCAAGGTTATGAAGATAGCAACTTGATTTCTTTTAAAATATATCGAGAGATTTCGAGTTGTGAAATATGATTAAACAAGTGTATGCGCAAGAAACATAGTATTTTTGAGCAATATCGAGCAAGGGGGTCTCAATTTAGGGCTTGGATTAGTTGATATAAGGATGTTTGGATGATACAAATATGTTTTTTCATTATTTTAAACAAAAAGAGGATTTTTGGAAAAACTTTATCCTTTAAACATCCATTGGTAATTTCATCAATAGTTAGGATAAAATCAAAGATATTTTATTACTCATTGTCAAAGTCAGTTTTACCTTCAATGAATGTGATGTTGATTTCATTGATACCAAGAAAGGTATCGATGACAGTATCTAATAAAGTATCAAAATATAATTGATACCCTTTTTTGAAATGTTGGATAAGGAAAAGTTGTTTTACACATTGTGCATTATGGCTAGTGGTAAGGAATCGTGAATGGATTTCCTCACAAATTCCATTGAATTTCTTATAAGTGGTGTTTCTCTTCTGCATATACCAAGAAGTTACATAGGTTCATGAATATAGAATTTTCAAATCATAAATCTATTGCCTAAATAGAGCATGGATATTTTGCTACAAGTTTGGGAGAGGGAAAAGGAAAAGTTGGATTATCATTCATAGATTAAATTGGTAATATCTAAAGGAAGTGTTGACTAGAAAAATATCTTAATGAGTATTAACATGAGTATTGGATATTTTTTAATGAGGTGCACCATCAACTAAAGTAGCTCTTGCATTTAATGTTTTGTTTTGCAATTTAAGTTACTATTCCAATTAATGTTTGCTTTGAATATATTTTGGTCTCAGTCTCTATGTGTTGACATAGTTCTGTCAATAGGGGTTCACTCCAAAGATATGTCGATTCCCATCGACCCACGATCCCTAAATATCATCTCGGATATGTTTTTCCCTATCTGAAAACACGTGTGAAGTAGATGCAGTCTCACCAGAGATGTATGAGGGAGGGCTACAAGAAAAACATATCCGCAGAACGAAGAGGAATTTAACACTTTCCATTACCCTATCGTAGTTTCATTAAGCTATCCATGGTTCAAGCACATCATTCATAAGACCTACTTATCATCATTCATAATAGACTCGGACATTACAACAACATAATTCAGATTCATTTAGCTTAATGAAGACATCAAGATATGTTAACACAATGAACACATAAAGACTTTGCATCATTAAGATTTAAGCATGTAAATTTATAGATCACACAATCAATAAGTTTGCGCGTTTAAAACAAATTTAAAAAAACTAAATTTAAACATAGGTTCTGTGCAAAAAAGAGTAAACTGAAGGAAAGTTTCCAAATTATGGTATAGTTTGGAAGATTTAGAGTATTCTTCATAATACATTTTGTCATATATAATAGCTTTACAAAGTACATCGCAAATTGAACTAGTTAGTTGATTATTATGCAATGCTATTTAAATACAATTATGTTACAATATAGATCACAACTTACTAATAAATATGCCACTTTTAATGCATTTCCTAATTTCTTACATTCAAAAGATCAAATTGGACTAGTATTTTTCAAATTTAGCATAAATGTTTGGATTCTACCTAGGTGTTAAAACTAATTATATGTAATTCAATTTAAAATAAAAAAAATTTAAACCTTAAAAATAAAAGCTTTAAAACATTAATGAAAAATCCATATCTTTTGGATGCCTAAAGAATATAATATGCATCACACTTTCTATTATGTACGCATCACTGTACTTAATAACTTGTAACACTTGAACATCAAATTCCAACTTAGCCATGAAAAAATCACCTATAGCATGGTGTTGAAACAAAAGTTTGGCTTATAGCATGGTTTTGAAGTAAATGGTTAGTGATTCAATGTGAAGAGGGTTGGTTTTAAACCTTCAAAATAGTGAGAGATGCAGTCAACTCCATCTTTACTATGCTTAAAAAAGGATTTGCAAATTCCATGTGAATGCTTCTCATATATTTTTAAAATCCTATTTAATTGGTTATCATCATGTATGCAGATATTTTGAAGCCACTCAAACTTGAGGATTTATCATATGGACAATACCAAACAGCTGAATATCTATAAACATACACCAACATTTAGAAAATTTCAGTCTCCTTAAAAGATGATTTCCAACACAGTTGAAGCATAACATAATAAGATATAATTTATAGTTCAAGAAAGAAAACACACATCAGAATTTAGATTATTGAGGTTAACCAAGATGGAACATGTTTCTTAATTAGAAAATGAAAAATATGATGGCTTCCAAATATACATCAAATAGAGAAATTGCAACAACCACTGAATCTATTTTAGTGTTTTTTATTGTTATTGAGGGGCATCCATACAGATAATTTGAAAACTACATAACATAGTTTGATTGTAACCCAACCATTTCATAAGTTTCAGAGTTACTACTAGATCACTTCTCTAGGCTAAGATACTTACAAAACTATACCATAAATCTTATTTCCTCTTAAGCTAAAGATATACAATTTTGTAACTAGTAAAAATGCCTTATTGTTGAAGAGATTTTTCTGCTATATCAGTCATTTAATTCAAACAAACAACATAACACATTTTATCTATTTTCCAAGTATAACTGGAAAAATAAAATCTGAGAATTAATCTTTCTAATCCTTTCCAACTAATAATCCAGTAAAGTACATAAGAATTATCTTAGCCAAGAAAAATCGGAAGCCAAATCCATGACTTTGGAGTTAAATTGTAAACACCTACATCCATCCTTATCTTGGCATTGAAGCGCACCCAATCCCTTACTCCCACGAACTCAAACCACTTATTCGAATGCCAAATCCTCCCTACTTCCTCACACAAACTCAAACCACTTATTAGAATACCAAATCCTCCGTACTTCCTCGCACATCAATGGAGGAATTCTTGCAATCTCTGACCATGATACGTTGAAACGAGAGCAAGAGTCCACATTTACCTTTAGAAGCTCCGAGATAAGTACCTTCTTTAGAATCCTCCAATGGTTTTCCAATAGGAAGCCTGCCAATAAAATCCGTGAACCGCATGAAACTAGGTGATGACACAAATTAGGTATATATGGAATTGGAGCAAAGAGGGAATTGTCATTTTGTAGATTAACACCAACAGTTCCTTGCACCTTGGTAATGTCCAGCACCCCCAATAGAACTTGGTCTCACAATATAAGTAACAACCATCACTGAAAACCATTGTCCATGGAGCTATGCGCAGAATCTCAGAAATATATGTTTCCGTACTCCATGACTTCTCAAGGATGCAACCAAGGTCAGTCCAAAAAGGATTTAAGTAGCCACCCATACACATATGGGGTAACATTTCATAACATTTAGCGGTTAATGGAGGTTAGGTGTCATCAATCACGTTTGATAGGGTACACGGGAATTGGACCTAAGTTTATGATGGAGCTTGTTGGACTGCTTCAACATGGTGGCTAACATTTGTAAACGTGACGTCGGGGTTAGCTAGGGCGCAGGGGAATTGGACCCAGGCTGAATATGGAGCTGGTTGGACTGCTTCAACATGGTGGCTAACACTTGTAAACAGGAGGTTGGATCCTTGACTTAATTCAACATGGATTCTAAATTAGTCAATGGGACCTTGTTTAATGGCTAATATCACTAACATCAAGCATTGAGGGAAACACTTTTATACAAGAGGTGCATTGTTATAACCGGTTGTAGGGATGAATGCACAGAAAAAGGGCGCATAATATTAATAACAATGGGCTCATTCAATGTAAGGTGCTATAGGTCCCCTATGTTTTTAGATATGGTCGAATAAATGTAATGGGATGTCAATAAAGAAGGTCCATGAGGTAAGTAGGATATTTATACGGTTATATTTCTATTGTGATTTATAAACAAGGATGGAGTAATCCTACTAAAGCATGGGTGGATAGATATTGTAAATGGATTTTAGCTTATAGCAAGTTTCCCCCTACAAGAGGAAAGTGAATAGGAGTGGATTACATCCATAAAATGATGGATTGTAAGTTATTACCCTAACTCAAGGGTTTGAAATTAATAAGCATGGAGAGTTTATTATCTTATTGTGTGTGCATTATATTTTTATATATAAGGTATAGTTCTACATTGTCAAGGTTAGGAAGATAAGAACCTGAAGGTTTTTAAAATATATCGAAAGATTTGGAGTTGTGAAATATGATTAAGTAATCCTATCCAAAGGAAACATAGTAGTTTTGACCAATATAGAGCAAGCGGGTCCCAACTTAGGGTTTGGAGTAGTTGATATAAGGACATTTGGATGATAAAAATATGTTTTTTCATTAATTTAAACAAAAAGAGGATTTTTAGAAAAGCTTTATACTATAAACGCCCATTGGTAATTTCAGCAATAGTTAGGATAAAATCAAAGATATTTTATTGTTCATTGTCAAATTCATTTTTACCTTCAACTAATGTGATGTGTATTTCATTGATAGCAAGAAAGGTATCGATGAAACTATCTAATAATGTATCAAAATATAACTGATACTTTTTGTTTGAATTGTTGGATAAGGAAAAGTTCTTTTCGAGATTGTGCAATATGGCTAGTTGTAAGCAATGTTGAATGGGCTCTTCTGCACATATGTTGTAAAGGAAAGTATCCTATGGCTAGGGTTTAAGAGGCCATCAACATATTGGGGTTGAAAGAGAGATGCATAATGTTCAGTAAGCATATATAAGCAAGATCAGAGATGAGAAAGGTCTACACCTGACTAACTGAAGGCTTTGGTCCAAGCTTTCTCTTCGATCCTCTTCTTTCTCCTCTCACTCCAAGAGACCTGCAAAACAAGTTATAACTTCCTCAAAAAATTATGACCACATATAAAATAATGATAATCAAATAAACATGGACAATAATCTGAATAACATCATCATATGATCATAAACAGAGATTCAATAACACATTGAATAATGATTTGGGAAGAAGAAGGACATCACATCTTTATTAATGTTGAAAACAAGTACAAGTATACCTTCTCTTCAAGTTTGGCACCTCACGAAACCTTGATATGGTTCTGCTGCTTCTCTTCTCCAAAGAACTCAGCCTCCAAGCTCTGCAACACAAGGGGGAGACCTCCAGGGCAAAGGCGTGGGAAAAAAGAGTCCCAATTCCTCCAGCATAACAATGCAGAAATTCAAGTCCCCTCTCATGGACCTCCCTACCTCTATTTATATGGTTAAGGAAGAGTTAGGGGAGAATACAAAGTGGTTACAACTGAAGGAGTCAGTTGCATAACTACCCAAACTAACCGAAATTCAAAAGGTGTGTTTTTTATATTTTAAAAATCATTCGCGGGTTGCATAACTGGACAGTCGCGAATCATTCGTGAGTTTCCAGTATAGAAACTCACGAATATAAGCAAATTTTGGCATTTGCGGGTATGTAATAGAGCAACTCGCAAATAATTCGTGACTTTTCCTTAAGGAAAGTCATGAACTAACAAAAAACGCATTTTTGGGATATTTTTGGGCATTTTCAGACTTTGGTGTCTTCTAGAAAGTTTTATCTAACTGAAGTACCTTTCCAATAGTGTAGAGATGAAGTCAAATGGAGTTACAGAACTCAATATATGGATCCTCCAAGATAGGTGTTTTTCCAGTGACTTTCAATGACTTTCATGAAGTGTCGTCATGGAAGTGTCGACATGCGACAGAATCATGGGAAAGTGGTCACAGCCAGAGATGTGTCATTTTGAGCTATAACAACATACAATGAAGTTACATAGGTTCATGAATCTAGAACTTTCAATGCATAAATCTACTGCCTAAATAGAGCATGGAGGTTTTGTTGCAAGTTTGGGAGAGGGAAAAGAAAAAGTTGGATTATCATTCACACATTAAGTCAATAATATATAAAGGATGTGTTGACATGAAAAATATCTCAATGACTATTAACATGAGTATTGGATATTTTTGAATGAGGTGCACCATCAATTGAAGTAGCTCTTGAATTAATGTTTTGTTTTGCAATTTAAGTTACTATTGCAGTTAATGTTTGCTTTGAATATATTTTGGTCTCGGTCTTTGTGTGTTGACACATTTTTGCCGATAATGGTTCACTCCATAGATATGTTGACACCCATCAAGCCAAGCTCTCTAAACATCATCTTAGACATGTTTTTCCCTGTCTAGAAACATATGTGAAGCAGGCCGAGTCTCACCTGAGATGTCTGAGGGATGGCTACAGGAAAAAAATATCTGCACAAGGAAGGGGACTTTCACACTTTCTATTACCCTATTACAGTTTCATGAAGTGATCTATTGTTCATGAGCATCATGCATAAGACCTGATTAGCATCATTCATAATACACGTAGACATTACAACAACATATTTCATATTCATTTAACTTATTGAAGACATCAAGATATGTTAACCCAATGAACATGGAAAGACTTCACATCATTAAGATTCAAACATGTAAATTCATAGATCACACGATCAATAACTTCACACATTTAAAACAAATTTAAGAAAACAAAACATAGGTTTTGTGGAAAAATGAGTAAAATGAAAGAAAGTTTCCAAATTATGATATAGTTTGGGAGATTTAGAGTATTCTTCAAAATACATTTTCTCATATCTAATAGCTTTACAAACTACATGCCAAATTGAACTAGTTAGTTGATTGTTATGCAGTGCTATTTAAATACAATTATGTTACAATATAGATCACAACTTACTAATAAATATGCTCGTTTTAATGCATTTCCTAATTTGTTACTTTCGAAAGATCAAATTGTACTAGTATCATCAAAATTTACCATAAATGTTTGGAATCTAACTAGGTGTTAAAACTAATGATAAGTAGTTCAATGTAAAATAACAATTTTTGAAACCTTAAAAATAAAAGCTTTTAAACATTACTGAAAACCTATATAGATGCATTCCATTCCATCTTATCATACTTACAAAAGGCCTTGCAAATTCTATGTAAAGACTTGTCCATATCCTTTATAAATGTAAAGAATACAAAATCTAAATTCCATGTAAATACTTCTCCATGTCCTGTAGATGCCTAAAGAATACAATATACATCACACTTGCTATTCAGCATGCATAACCATGCTTAATAACTTGTAAGAGTCGAACATCAAATTCCAAATTACCCATGAAAGTTTGGCTCATAGCATGGTGTTGAAACAAATAGTAAGTAATTCAATGTGAAGAGGGTTAGGTTTTAAACCTTCAAAATAGTGAGAGATGCATTCAACTCCATCTTTATTATGCTTAAAAAAGGAGTTGTAAATTCCATGTGAATGTGTTAGGATATTTAGACACTTAGGAGTTAGTTAAGATCAACTTGTGTAATATATCCGTTAGGTAAAAGTGTGTTTCTTTAGTATGCATTAGTATGCATTTGTAAATATTCTAATCCGACGGTCATGATATGTTCTAGACATAGAGTGATGTGACGGTTCAACTTCTCTTAGATCATACCTACCATTGATCCGTGGCTTAACAACCGATTGGTCTATGATCTCTATTTAAAGAGCATAGAGGGTCCTTGGCCAGTCGATCGATTATGAGAAGCTCGTCTAACTTTCTCTCTTTTGCATAATAAATTGCTCCAAGTAGCTATTTGGATGGGGCTATGGACTGTTTCCCTCTTGAGGGTTTTAACCAAGTGACAAACATTTGTGTATTGATCTATGATCTATTTGTGTGAAGAAGTTGTTCTTGGTGTTCGGTCCTTTGGGAGTACCATGTGTACCCTAACATGGTATCAGAGCTTTTATGAAGAGCCTCTTTTGGTTTTGATCAAGATCCGGAACCGGTGTTGCCGAAACTTTGAAAGGGTTTCTGGTTATAGATTTCTTGTGCATTTGTGGCCTATGGGAACTATTCCATTATGTCCAGAGCACTGTTTCCATTTGGAAATAGTTTTCGTTCCACCGAAAACCATTTTCGTTTGTTCCAGAAACACCCATTTCGGCAAATCTGAAGGTATAATGTTACAGTGACAGATTTGTTTTTTTTAAATCTCTCATATTTTATCAGTATTATTATTAGATCTTTTTGTTTTAGTCTCAGATGGTTACCTTCTTTGGCTATGTATGCTCTTTGCTGTGCACCTTGCGCTCGCGGCAAATCAGAAACAGTGAGGGAAAAATTTTTTCTTGTCTTCTTGGCTACGTATGCTCTTTTCCGTGCACCTTGTGCGATCACGACAAATCAGAAACGCCGAGAAAACTTGAAAATGTAGACTTTCCGGGTAACCTAACCAAGATATAACCCCATTGTGTGAAATTATTTTTTTTTTTTCGTTTTTTTTTTGTGATTTGTAGGAAAAGAAAGAAAGCACGGAAAACGAGAGAGAAGAGTAAAAAAAAAAAAACCCTTCCTCTTTCCATACTTTTACGTACCTTTTAAACTTAGCTCACTTGGTCCAAAGTTGCTTTACACCTTGATAAGTCTTGAGTTCAAGTATTATCAAGCTACTTTTAGTGCATGCAATTTCTATTTTCAAGTTACTTTATTGTAAAAGTGCATCTCACATTAATAAAATAAAATAAAAGTGAGTCACTTAAGTCTTTTAATTTATTGCTGCACTATTTAAAAGTACATTGTTGTAAAAGTGAACCTCACTTATTCTACAAAAGTGATTCACTTCAAAGCAACTTTATTGTAGAGTGATTGTCAAAGGTTGATCTTTGGAAGATGGAGGTTCTTTTTTTTAGTTGGTCAAGTTAATATCTGCCACGTCACTATTGGGGACATCTTCAACATTTCCTTTGATCAAGCATAACTTCATCATCCAGAATCAGTTTTAAGTGCAGTTTTTTTTAAAACCGCATATTTTTTCAAGATCTTTGCATACAGACAGTTATTTTCTGTTCTTTTAGCCATTATGTTATAGTATGTCTACCCCTTGTGATATTATACTTACAAGTTCTAACTATTTCTCACGGAAATATCGTATGGAGGATGTTCTGCGAAGTAGGGGACTTTTCAGGATAACCTCAAGGAAAGAAACAGAACCCACTCATGATGATAAGAAAATTAAATGGAAAAATAGATGTGATGAAACTCGTGGATTGATTGGGATGTCAATCTCTACTGATTTGTGATTCCGCATATCTGACATTGATAAACCTGATAAAGCTTGGGGAAAGTTGGAATCTGTTTTTGGTAAACACAATGAAATTCAGGGTCATCAACTTTAGAATGAGTTGCTTTCTTTGAATCCAAATGATTTTTCATGCATTCAAGACTATTTATCTAAGTATAAAACTCTTAGACTGTTATGTGTAGAATGAAAGATTAAGAAAGAAGACAAACAATGTATTTATCATATTTTTTCCAAACTTGGACCTGCATATTCTGTTTTTGTATCTACATTCTACTCCATGAAAGAATCCTTGACTGCAGCTAGCTATCAAGAGCCTAGTCTTGAATCATTTTGTGATTCCTTAATTAGAGAGCAAGACAAGCTCATTCATCTTGGAATAATTAACAATGCAGATACATCTAGGAAAGCCTTATTGTCCCAATAGAAAGAAAAGTCCAAGCCTCCCAAGAAATAGAATTTTCACAATAAAAAGCAAAACAACAAGGGTCCCAAACCCTCTCAGTCAGCTCCTCCTTTAAAAAATGATAAAGGATCCAAGCAAAAAGGAAAGAAGACTGAGCATCATTGCAATTTTTTTGGGAAAGATAATCATGATGAATCTAAGTGTTTTAAGAAGATGGCAGCCTTGGAAGCAGCAATGAAGAAGCACCACATTAGCCTAGATTCATATTCAGAATCTAACTGTCATGGACATGCACTTTGTACTTCTAGTTACTCTTATACTGCATCTTCTTCTTCTACTTCAAATGAATGGCTCATTGATTCTGGAGCATCTTATCATATGGCTAAGGATCAAGCCATCTTTTCTACTATGCATGAATGCAACATCAAACAAATATTTATTGGTGATGATAGATATCTAAGTGTTGTAGAATCTGAAATAGTTCCAGTAGAAAATGGCCATTTCAGTGATGTACTATGTGTTCCAAAAAATTTCTACAATTTGTTATCAGTCTATCAAATTACTCATTCGGGTGAAGGTAAAACTGTGATGTTTACACCTCACCAAGTTGTAATCAAGGATTTTAAAAATCCTCAAAATATCCTTGCTACTAGAAATGTTGAATATGACCAGGTTGTACAAATTTAACAACTTTGGGTCATCACCTTTTCCTTCAGTTTTTGTTGCTCATAGTGATAACTTAAGCAAACTGTGGCATGAGCGATTTGGTCACATAAATTATCACTCATTGCAAAAACTATGTAAAGAAAATATGGTGACTGGTCTTCCGCTGGTATCTTGCAAGGATGGTGTTTGTTCCGGTTGTGTACTCGGAAAACATCATCGGGCTAGTTTTGACAAACGTACCTCTTGGCACGCCTCGGTTCCCTTGGAGCTTGTGCATAGTGACTTCTATGGCCCTCTTCCATCTGCTTCCTTTTCTAGTTTCAAATATTTCTTAACTTTCATTGATGACTACTCCAGACGCACTTGAGTTTATTTCCTAAAACTTAAGAGCAAAGTATTTAACATGTTCTTGTCCTAGAAGGCCCTTGTTGAAAAACAATCTGGTCATCAAATTATCAAGTTAAGATCTGACAATGGAGGAGAATATGTTAACAACAAGTTCACTACTTTTTGCACTGAACAAGGAATCCAACAACAACACACTATTCCATATACACCACAACAAAATGGTGTAGCTGAAAGGAAGAAGCGCACTTTAAAAGAAATGGCTAATTGTATGATCCAATCTAAGGGACTAAGTCTTCAATATTGGACTGAGACCATAAATTGTGCAAATTACATAGTAAATCTCACACCCATTAAATTTTTACAGGGTATAACACCGAAAGAAGCATGGAGTAAAATTAAACGAGATGTAAGTCACTTTCGTGTGTTTGGTTGTGAAGCATGGGCTCACATTCCGAATGAAAAATGGAAAGCATTGTAGCCTAAAAGTGAAAATTGCATATTTGTTGGATATTCTGAAGATGCAAAAGGTTATAGACTTCTTCAGCCACATTCTCATGATATAACCATTAGAAGAGATGTTAAATTTGATGAAAATCTCTTGGCCTGCGAGCCTAAGTTGGCGGGTGTGCCATCTTTGGCCTGCGAGCCTGATTCGGTGATTGTGCCTTCTTCTTCTTCTTATTATAGCTTCCTTGATAGGTTTCAAACTCCATTTTCTGATGATGACAGTGAGGATGAAAATGCACCTCCGCCTGCTCATGTTCCTCCAATTGCACCAGCACCAATACTTCCTCGATGGGTCCGTTTAACATGTGAAGCAACTAGTGATCTTATCGGTGATCCTAGACATCGACGTCAAACACGTTCTCAGTTTCAGTGAGCCTCTTCTCTTTTGGCTCAAGTTTCCGAGAATCATGATCCAAAATTTTTTGCAGAAGCTTGAGGAAATCTAGATTGGGATGCAGCTATGGATGAAGAATATCGTTCCTTAATGGTGAACAATACTTGGGATCTTGTTCCTCTTCCAAAAGGAAGAAAACTTGTCAGATGTAAATGGGTCTACAGAACTAAGTATGCATCAGATGGAAGTGTTGAAAGACTTAAGGCAAGGTTAGTTGCCAAAGGTTTTTCCCAAGTTGAAGGGATTGACTACAATGAAACCTTTGCCCCTATAGGAAAAATGAACTCCATCAGCCTTGTTCTTTCCCTTGCAGCCTTACATAACTGGGAATTCCATCAAATGGATGTCAAGTCTTCCTTCTTACATGGTGATTTACATGAGGAAATTTACATGGAATAACCTCCTGGATATGTTCAGAATAACTCTAGCCTTGTTTGTCTCCTTAAGAAATCCTTATATGGCCTTAAGCAAGCTCCTAGAGCTTGGTATGCAAAAATGGATTGCTTTCTCCTTGACACTGATTTTTCTAGATGCTATTCTAACCCCAATGGCTATACCAAGAAAGTAGGAAACCATCTCATCATACGTGTTCTTCAGGTTTATGATCTTATCCTTACTGGTAGTGACCCTAACCTTATAACCCATGTGAAATCTAGTCTTAAGAAAAAATTTGAAATGTCAGACTTACGACATTTGCGTTATTTTCTTGGTCTCCAAGTCTTGCAAACCAAAGAAGGAATCTTTCTTTCCCAGTCAAAGTATGCTTGTGACCTTCTTCGTCGCTTCCACATGGAAGATTGTAAACCAGCCCCTTCTCCCTTCCAGTCTGGAGTCAAACTTTCTACCACTTGTACTTTCCCTGAAGTAGATGCCACTTTGTATTGTCAGCTTGTTGGTAGTCTTTTATACTTGACTCATTCCCATCCTGACCTTTCCTTTTCCATTGGTCGTGTTTCCTGTTACATGCAAACTCCTCATGAAAGTCACTGGAAAACAGCAAAAATAATACTTCGATATATTCGAGGTACAATTCAGTTTCGTATTCATTACAGTACAGGGGGGAAACCTTTGTTTGTTGGTTTCACTGATTCAGATTGGGCCGGTGATCCTGATGATCAGAAGTATACTGCATGTTATGTTTTCAGTCTAGGATCTGGACCTATCACTTGGGATTGTAAGAAACAACAAGCTCTTTCTCTTTCTTCAGCAGAAGCAAAATATCGAGCCGTAGTTAATGCTAGTCAAGAAGCTTTATGGCTTCGACAGATCCTTTCAGAGTTTGGAATCGAGTAGCAACAGCCTACTCCACTTTGGTGTGACAATCAAAGTGCCATCAAGCTTTCCAAAGATATATTTATACATCAGCGCAGAAAACACATTGAGCTACACATGCACCTCATCAGAAATCTTGTTCATGACCGTGTTATTGAACTGCTTTATTG
>LPNX010589189.1:344546-364000 GCA_001517045.1 Pseudotsuga menziesii | reverse complement strand
AGGGTCCTTGGCTAGTTGATTGATTATGAGAAGCTCATGTAACTTTCTTTATTTTGCATAATAAATTGCTCCAAGTAGCTATTTGGCTGGGGCCGTGGACTACTTACCTCTCGAGGGTTTTAACCACGTGACAAACATTGGTGTATTGATCTGTGATCTGTTTGTGTGAAGCGGTTGTTCTTGGTGTTCGGTCCTTTGGGAGTACCCTGTGTACCCTAACAGAATGGTTCTCATATATTTTTAAAAGCCTATTTAATTGGTTATAATCCTGTATGCAGATTTTTTAAAGCCATTCAAACTTCAGGATCTATCATATGGACAATAGCAAATGGCTAAAGATCTATAAACATACACCAACATTTAGAAAAGTTCAGTCTCCTTAAAAGATGATTTCCAACACACTGGAAGCATAACATAATTACATGTAATTTATAGTTCAAAAAAGGAAACACACTTCAGGATTTAGATTATTGAGGTTAATCAAGATGAAACATATTTCTTAATTACTGAATGAAAAATATGATTGCTTCCGAAATATATCAAATAGAGCAATTGCAACAAACAAAGAATCTATTTTAGTGTTTTTCATTGTTATTGAAGGGCATCCATATGTAGAAATTCAAAACTGCATAACATACTTTGATTTAAAGATCACATATATGTCTTGTAACCCAACCATTTAATAAATTTCAGATTTACTAGCAGAGCACTTATGTAGACTAAGAGACTTACAAAACTATACCATATAGCTTATTTCCTGTTAAGCTAAGGATATACAATTTTGTAACTAATAAAAATGCCTTATTGCTGAAGACATTGTTCTACTATATCAGACATTTAATTCAAACAAACAACATACCACATTTTATCTATTTTCCAAGTATAACTAGAAAAACAAAATCTACCACCTATCATCTAAAGTCTTCTGCAAAGTTCCTTTAAAAATCACAAAGTTATTAACCAATTCCTCTGAATAAAAGAGACTTTCCTTCTTCTGAGTAGTTGTGAAAGAGAATCCCCTTCTTCATTTAATTACAGCTAAACATGATTCTATCTTAATTCCCTGTAAACACCAGAAATGAGATTTAAGCTTTCTAATCCTTTCCAGCTAATAATCCAATAAAGCAACTTATATTTCACCTATCACCCAGTAAATAATTAGTTTTAAATCCCATACTTTAAATGAGAAAACATCACAAGGTTTGAAGTTTAGAATATATTTGAATAAAAATAACATAGATATGACATAAATCAATTAGCAGCCATGCCTATTGAATAGATCAATTAGCATAATTATTAGACATGCCTATTGAATCTTGTAATAACCCTATTTATTTAACAAATTATGAATCTTTAGAAATTCATATCTGGTTAAATAAGTTTAAATTTGATTTCAAATTATTTAAAATCACCATTCTTCAAAAATAGTGATTAGAAGAGAAAAAACTTCTTTTCATTGTTTTCTTGGAAGTGTGGAGGACCAGGAATAGGGTCAATTTTGCTTTGTAGAAAATGTGGATTGAGGCCATTCTTGTGAGGAAGTTGTTTAGTGAATCAACATGTCGACAAAAGGCTCTCCTAAGGTAAAGTTGTTCCTTACTCTTTCATTTGATTATCTTGTTGGTTTCTTAGAGGGAGCTGCATTGAAGGGTTTTTGTGGAGAAAGTTTGTTTATTAAGTTGTGAAAGAATACTACTCTAAACATTGCTTAAAGCCTTAGCTGGATCCAATACTAGGGAAGAATTGGTGGCTTTATGGGATTACTCTATCTAGCTAGAATTTGGGGCCTGATTTCTTTGCAAGTCCTCAGAGACTCTCAAGTAGTGGTTAACTGGGCCTCTGATAATGCACAACTTCATTTTATGATGTTCCATCATTGGCTAGAAAATACAAAGATTCTTATGGAACACTTCTCATTCCAGCACATTTCCATAATTTATAACGCCTAGCTGATAATCTTTCACAGAATAGATTTATGTCCACTTGACAGTTTCATTTCTTATAAGGTCTTCTTTATGTCAAAATTATGTAATTAATCCACCGCCAGGCTACAACATATTTTGAAGCGGCAACATGAGCTGCCGGAAATTTGAAGAGCCATCACTGTTCAACTTGTGGTTGTCGCAGCACTGAAGAGTCACAGCACCGCCACATCGCCTCAACACTTAACAAAACAACAAATTATTAAATCATAAAAATCATTTTTATATGTCAGCTAAGCGAATCTATTTTCTGAAGAGGCGGCGTAGTTTATATTTCTGTCAAACTATAACAAAGCATTAAAACATATTGTAAATCATTTGAACAGAGAAGCCCGTTTTGTTAGCGAAGAGCCAATTAGCATTTAATGGCCAAATTAGTTAAAATCCTATAAATACTTGCTTTGTAAACCATATTTTACACACTGAATACGAACAGTAGAGTGTAATAGAGATAGAGTTGAAACTCTGATAATATGCTGTGTAATTCTATTTTTGAAAAAACTCAGTTTTATTTTTTTTATGTTGGCTTGCTGTAGCCGCTCGTGTTTTTAGTTTGAATGTTGTTTATGTATTAAGTAGGATATTTGTGATAAGTTTCTAGATGCAAGGGTAATCAAATCAATGCAAAAATAGAGAGTTGTGCGTGAGCTGTGAGTAGTCATAGCTAGTGGATTTAAGCGTATAAACTATTGCCGGCACTAATAGCTAGCTGCAACACAATATTGGAAGTGCCGGTAGCAGTAGCAGTTGTGCTAGAACAATCCTTGACGTGCTAGGGTTGTTAGTTTGAGCTCTTTCAGTAAAATCTATACATTGTTGTGAATATCTGTACATTGTTGAGAAGAGCTGAACATTGTCTGTAAGTGATTTCTTGTGCTATACGTGAAGCCTCAAGTGATGCTAAGGAAAGAAGCAGCACTCCCCTACCTTCCTCGGAGTGGTATCAGAGCGTGGTTAAGTTTCATCTCTGGTTTAAGAGTCTAATTAAGTTTTATTGCTCATTTTTTTTTGAAATTAATTTAAATGGCTACTAACAGCAGTGTAGTACAGCCACAAATTCTAGTGTTGTCCAAAAGAAATTATGACACCTGGTTTATTAAGATGAGAACTATCCTGCGTGCTCAGGATATTTGGGAGTTTGTTACGATTGGATATCTTGAACCACCTAATCAAGCGACTGAGTTGGATTTGACCAATTCTGAACGTGTTCTGCTAAAGGAAAATTGCAAGAAAGATAATAAAGCTCTTGGTCTTATTCAGCAAGGCCTGAGTGAATCTATTTTTCTGAAGATATCAAGTGTCGAGTCTTCAAAGAAAGCTTGGGACACTCTTGAAACGTGCTATCAAGGTATGACCAAGGTGAAGAACGTTAAGTTGTAGAATTTAAGAAGAGACTTTGAGAATCTGAAGATGAAAGACAGTGAGACTGTTGATAATTTCATGACACAAGTCATGAGTATTGTAAACCAGTTACGACAGTATGGTGAAGATCTTTCAGATCAACGTGTCATTGAAAAATTGTTGATATGTTTGCCGAATAAGTTTGAAGCAGTGGTTGTTCCAATTGAAGAGTTTAAAAATCTCAGTCAAATGCACATTGATGAGCTGACTGGTTCATTGCTTACTCATGAATCAAGAATGAATAGGTATGATGACACTCCTTTAGAAAATGCTTTTAAATCTCAGTTAAATGTTACTAGAGGTAGAGGCAGAGGAAGATCTAGTAACAAAGGAAGAGGAGGACGAAGTGCTGGTCATAGTGACAGCAAAAATGATTCTGAAAATGAAGAGAAGTTACAATAGAGTACTCCTAGTGTAAGGGGGAGTAGTAGTAAAGCAGGACAGTCAAGAAATTAGAGGTATGATAAATCTAAAGTTCAATGTTTTTATTGTAAGAAATTTGGGCATTTTGCTAACAAGTGTTGGAAGAAACAAGCAGATGATAGTAAGTTGTCTACACAAATGACATAGGAGACTAAAAATGAAGAACAACCTATGTTTTTGACTTGTAATGTCACCCAAGAAAGTTCAAAAGATATTTGGTTTTTGGACAGTGCATGCAGCAACCACATGATTGGAAATAAAGAATTATTTTCAAGTCTAAATGCAAGCATACAGTCTAAAGTAAAGTTCGGTAATGACTGTAAGGTAAAAGTTAATGGTAAAGGTGTGATTGTTGTGTATGCAAAAGGAAGTAAAAGGATAACTATTCATGATATTTATTATGTTCCTGGTTTGATGTGTAATTTATTGAGTGTTGGACAATTGTTGTAAAAAGAGTACAGAGTATTCTTTAAGAAAACGTTATGCACTATTTATGATAAATATCCAAGTAAACAGTTGATTTCCAGAGTAGAGATGACAAAGAATAGAATGTTTCCGCTGATTATGAGAAATGAATTGACTAACGCTTTGAAAGCTTATAAAACTAAGAGTTTAGATCAATCATGGTTATGGCATTTGAGATGTGGCCATTTACATTTTGGTGGTTTAGAATTGCTACACAAGAAGAAGATGGTAAAAGGATTGCCGAGTATTGAGCAACCAACAGGCTCATGTGAAAGTTGCATATTGGGAAAGCATTATAGAGAGAAATTTATTTCTGGAGTCTCAAACAGAGCAAAGGAACCATTGGAGCTGGTACACATTGATTTGTGTGGACCGATGCAAACACCTTCTTTGACTAGTAATGTTTATTTTATGTCTTTTATTGATGATTACAGTCGAAAAACTTGGGTGTATTTGCTGAAACAGAAATCTCAAGAATTTGATGTGTTTAAAAGTTTTAAAGTTATGGCTAAAAAAGAGAGTAATAAATTTATTAAAGTCTTGAGATCAGATGGAGGAGGTGATTATATGTCAAATGAATTTATGGATTTTTGTAAGTATCATGGAATTAAAAGGTAGTTTACTGCATGCTACACTCCACAGCAAAACGATGTAGTAGAAAGGAAGAATCAAACCATTATGAACATGCCTCGAAGTATGATGAAGGAGAAGAATCTTTCAAATGAATATTGGGGAGAAGCTATTACTTGTTCAGTGTACATCCTGAACAGAAGCCCGACGAAAAGAATGAAGGATCGAGTTCCTCAGCAAGCTTGGAGCGGTAAGTGTAGCAGTATATCTCATTTAAGAATTTTTGGTTGTGTAGCTTATGCACATGTACCTGAAGAGTTGAGAAGAAAGTTAGATGACAGGAGTCAAAAATGTATTTTTGTTGGATATAGTGAAGAATCTAAATCATATAGACTTTATAATCCCATCACCAAGAAGTATGTAATCAGTAGAGATGTGGTGTTTAAAGAAGAAGAAGCATGGGATGGGGGCATTTATAAATTAGTTGGTGAGGAAGCTGTAACACCTCACGTGGAAGATGAAGAAGATGAACAGGGCACACATGGAGGATAGTTGACTCCACATACACCAGCAGTAAAGACACTTGCCAGAACGCCCATAGCTCATGAACATGGTGAACCATCAAGTGTTGGTGGAAGACAAGGAACATGATCGGAGGTAAGTAATGAGTCAAATCCTACATTGGCATCATTAAGAAATAGAGTTAGAGGTCAGAAGACTAGAAGTTTAAGAGAACTGTATAAACAAAATGATGAAGTAGATCAAGTTTTAAATTTTGCATTTATAGCATGTGATCCTATAGATTTTGATGAAGCTATTAAAAAATACGTTTGGATAAAAGCAATGGATGAAGAAATTGATGCCATAGAAAGAAATAATATTTGGAATCTTGTAGATTTTCTTGAAGATAAAAATTGTATTGGTGTCAAATGGATTTATAAAACTAAGTTAAATGTTGATGGTGATGTTGAAAAATATAAAGCAAGACTTGTTGCTCACAGGTTTAGTCAACAACCTAGAATCGATTATAATGAGACATTTGCACCTGTAGCTAGACTTGATACTGTAAGGATGGTATTAGCTATTGCTGCTCATAATAAATCGTATGTACATAAAATGGACGTAATGTCTACATTTTTTAATGGATCTTTAGAAGAAGAGGTTTATGTAACACAACCTGCAGGATATGAGGTTGATGAACAAGAAGACAATGTCTATATATTGAAGAAAGCGTTGTATGGATTGAAGCAGGCATCCAGAGTTTGGTACAACAGGATTGATGAATATTTGAATGGTGAAGGATTCAGCAAAAGTCCAAGTGAACCAACATTGTATACAAAGGTAAACCAAGTAGGTAAAATATTGATTGTTTGTTTATATGTGGATCATTTGATATTCACTGGAGATCTGTCAGTAGATAAGTTCAAGAAAGCCATGAAAACAGAATTTGAGATGACTGATTTAGGAATGATGAAATATTTCCTTGGTATTGAAGTAATTCAATCAGAATATGGTATTTTATATGTCAGCCTAAATATGCAAATGATGTATTGAAAAGATTCAGAATGCTGAATTGTGATCCAGCTGTAACTACAATAGCAGCTGGAACAAAACTCAGTAAGGAAGATGATGGGTCGAAGGTTGATCCAAATGTACTTAAATGCAACAAGACCTCATATAATGTTTGCATTAGGTTTAATACCAAGGTTTATGGAAACACCAAAGAATACCCACTGGCAAGATGGAAAGAGAATCCTAAGATATATTGCTGGAACAACAAATTTTGGTATCCAGTATACATCTAATTCAAATTTTAAGTTGATTAGATACACTGAGAGCGATTTTCCAGGTTCTATAGATGATAGAAAGAGCACATCTGGATATGTGTTCAGTTTTGGATCAGATCAGTAGCATGGTCATCGAAGAAGCAGCCCATTATGACACTATCCTCTACTGAGGCAAAGTATGTTGCTGCAACAATAGCTGCATGTCAAACAGTTTGGATGAGAAGAACTATTTCTGAGTTACATCATGAACAAAATGAACCAACTCCAATCTTTTGTGATAATAACTCAGCTATTGCACTATCAAGAAATCATGTCTTTCACAAAAGAAGTAAACATATTGATACACTGTATCATTTTATTCATGAACTGATAAACAACAATGAAATCAATGTGGAATTTTGCACATCAAGAAATCAGTTTGCAAACTTGTTTACAAAACCATTGGGAAAATATTTGTTTGAACTTCATAGGAAAAGCATTGGGGTTTGTAAGCTATAACTGAAATCAAGTGTTACAAAATTTTATTTTTTGAAGTGTAGTAATTAAGGGGGAGAATGTTAGAATTATGTAATTACTCCACTGCTAGGCTACAATAGATTTTGAAGTAGTAACATTAGCTACCAAAAATTTGAAGAGCCATCACCATTCAACTTGTGGCGACCACAACACTGAAGAGTTATAGCACTGCCACACCGCCTCAACACATGACAAAACAACAAACTATTAAATCATAAAAATCATTTTTATATGTCAACTGAGCGAATCTATTTTCTGAAGAGGCGATGTAGTTTATATGTCTGTCACACTGTAACAGAGCATTAAAACATATTGTAAATCATTTGAACAGAGAAGCCCGTTTTGTTAGCGAAGAACCAATTAGCATTTAATGGCTGACTTAGTTAAAATCCTATAAATACTTGCTTGTAAACCATATTTTACACGTTGAGTATGAACAACAAAGTGTAATAGAGACAAAGTTGAAACTCTAATAATTTCTTGTGTAATTCTGTTTTTGAAAAAACTTAGTTTTATTTTTTTTATGTTGTCTTGTTGTAGCAGCTCGTGTTTTTAGTTTGAATGTTGTTTATTTATTAAGTAGAATATTTGTGATAAGTTTATGTACGCAAGGGTCATCAAATCAGTGCAAAAATAGAGAGTTGTGCATGAGCTGCGAGTAGTCGCAGCTAGTGGATTTAAGCATATAAAGTGTTGCCGGATGTAACATCTAGCTAAAACACAATCTTGGAAGTGCTGGTAGTAGTAGTAGCTGTGCTGCAACAATATTGTATGTGATGGCATTGTTGGTTTCATCTCTGTCAGTAATAGCTATACATTGCTATGAACAACTGTACATTGTTGAGAAGAGTTGAACATTGACTGTAAGTGATTTTTTGAGCTGTATGTGAAGCCTCAAATGTTGCTAAGGAAAGAAGCAGCACTCCCCTGTCTTCCTCACACTTTAAAGGGAAGATCATCTGTGTGATTTAGGTGAGGATAGTTATACTCTTTCTTAAAAGCAAGTGTTTTAGGTGTGAAGATTCGGCAGCTATTTACATCCCTGTCCAACTGATAATAACCGGCCTTTCACAATGCTTGCTTATAGAGATGGATCAGAATTCTCTTTCCTTTTCATTGAAACAGTATGGGCGTTTTCAACCGGTTTTTGTTTTGCTTTATGCAAGGTAGCTGTATTCTCTGATTCGTATTGCAATTTACTTGCTAACTGTCATAGGATTGTGATATTGTGAACCTGCCTGACTGCATGGTCGGTTGCAGACTTTTTGAAACATTATCTTGATAGCTTGGTGAAGGCTAAAGACAGGGTCCATGGTTTTTTATAATAAAAAACTATATTTTTCCCCTGAAAAATAAATATAAAAATGAACCTCATAGACAGTCTGTCAAATTGCATAGACTATGTATCTGAAAGGGTAGCGATTCACAAGCAGAAAACTAGAAACAATCTAATTTTACATGCCCTTTCTTTATGTTACGAATTTTGGACCTTAAAATGTCATAAATGGAAATTGGAATGAAAATGTCAAGATTATGTCTAAAAAAAATATAAAAATGAACATCAAAGACAGTGTGTCAAATTGCAGAGTCTATATCCGAAAGGGTAGCGATTCACAAGTTGAAAATTGGAAACAATCTAATTCTACATGTCCTTTCTTTATGTTGCCAATTTTGGACTTTAAAATGTCGAAAAACAAATTGAATGAAAATGTTAAGATTATGTCAACATAGAAATATAATGTATTTAATGATTTGACAGCGATAATACCAAACAGGAAATCAATAATTTCAAGATTTGAAACTAAGAAATTAATTTCTTCAATAGCATCAGAATATCATGAGAGCATTTTTAATGAAGCAATTCCACCTAGAAATCTAATGTATTTAATGATTTGACAGCAATAATACCAAACACAGAATATCATGAGAGCATTTTTAATGAAGCAATTCCACCTAGAAATCTAAAGTATTTAATGATTTGACAGCAATAAAACCAAACAAGAGATCAGTGATTTCAAGATTTGAAACTAAGAAATTAATTTCATCAAGAGAATCAGAACATCATCACAACATTTTTTAATGATTTGACAGCACCAATACCAAACAGGAGATCAGTGATTTTAAGATTTGAAACTAAGAAATTAATTTCATCTAAGAGCATCAGAATATCATGAGAGCATTATTATTGTAGAAGATTAAGTTAAGTGGGACACAGTAATGGATAACACTTACCATTCAGTTGAGTGTCATATCAGGTCTTGGTTCAAATGAAGAAATATGGATAAGGTCAGAGTCACAGTTTGGCTCGACAGGACAAATTGGAAGCCAACTACATGACTTAGCAGTTAAACTATAAATACCCAGATCCATCCTTCCTTTGGCTTTGAAGCACATCCAATCCCCTACTCCCACAAACTCAAACCACTTATTCGAATGCCAAATATTTCGTACTTCCTCGCACATTAGTGGAGGAATTCTTGCAATCTCCAACCACGATATGTTGAAATGGCAGCGGGAGTCCACGTTTACCTTCAGAAGCTCCCAGATAATTACCTCCTTTAGAATCCTCCGATGGTTTTTGAATAGGAATCCTGCCAATAAAATCCGTGAACCGCAGGAAACCAAGCAATGGTATAAATTAGGTATATCTGGCAACGGAACAAAGAGGGCATTTCCATTTTGTAGACAAACACCAACGATGCCTTGCACCCCGGCAATGTCCAACACCCCCGAATAGAACTTGGCCTCACAATACAAGTAACAACCATCACTGAAAACCATCGTCCATGGAGCTATGTGCAGATTCTCAGCAATATACATTTCTGTACTCCATGACTTCTCATACGAATCGTAGATTTCAATTTGTTGTAAATTAGGGTTGGTGTCCCTATGTACCCGTACCTGTTCACGGTGCTGTCGTTCACATATAACAATTACTTTGTAAGTCTGTCTATTACCGTCACTTTCCCCTGCCACTATTCCTTTGGTGAGATTGGTCCTCATAGATGATGAGTTGGGAAGTAATACTGACCTTCCTGCTAGAGGGTTACAGACGATTAGGTCTTTGCAATCAGAAAACTCACCAAGTAGAGGGTTGCGTTTCTGTTCGAGAAACAATAGGCCTGCAGCAGATCCGCAGTAAGAAGCAGAAGTATCATAACGCAATCCCATTCTATAAAGTGACAAGCAAGACTTCCACTTTCCTATCAAGAAACAATATGCCCAACAGCGATTTCTAGTGTCCATGTCACACATAAACAACCATGGCTTTTGAAAATAAGCCCATTGAGTAGTTATAAATTGGGTTGATTGAAAGAGGCCATTCCATTGTTGGCAAATAGTGAGAAACATACATAAGCATTCCACTGGTAACCAATTCAATGTCTCATTTTGCACATCATCTGGCAATTCAGAGAATAAGTTGTACTCTAGCTTATTCAATACCTCCTCTTTCACATTGTCTGACAAATTTGAGAATAGGCTGTCCTCTCACTTTTCCATGGCTTTGGACTCTAACTAGATTTGAAGAGAACCAACTGAACTAAAGAGAAACAACTATTAAGAGGGTTTAATATAAGTCTTACTTTATAAGTGAGTCAGTTGAATCCTTAGAAATAACACATGAAACTAATTAGTTTATAGAAACTCTATTTCAATTTGCTCAGATTTAACTTTCCTTTTTTTGGGATGGATGGATTGTTGTATGAATTAGTAAAGGATTATGACGAATTAGTCAACCAAGATCTTCAAAGGATTATGATGAATTATTCAACAAGTTAATAAGTGGACTAAATTATAAAAACGGTTACTATAAATTGGACCAATGAATCAAATTATAAAAATGGTTACTATAAACTATGGGGATTCACCTTGTTGACTAATATATAATCACTTGCATTTATAGTGTTTTTTTTTTAAATGTGAAAAACAAGGTCAATATATTGTAGGCATTGGGGTGGTACCAACTAGGGTATGGGGCATTTATAGGTATTGGGGGTATAAGAAAAGGTTTCTAGTGAGAATATGGAATATATAATAAAACTTGGGTTTTTTAAATTTGAAATATGTATTGGGAGGGGGTCTCAACAAACTCATTTCTGTAGGTAATTATCAATATCTAGTGAAATTAGGGGTATTATGTAATATAACAATGAGGTGTAACACGGTTTCATAAACAAGGCACTATGATGGAATAATTTAATTTTTTTTTAGGAAGTAGAGCACTTAATACAAATTATTCCCCTTCTTTAGGACTTTTACCAACACCTATAGTTTCACTTAAATAAAAGAAAATTTGACAACATAACTTTTCCATTAAAGTTGGCCACATGGCATATGGAGAAGACACAACCATTCTTGATTATTCGGCTGACCCATGGAAGGGTGAGCTCATTTTTCTCGCCTTGATAAACCCAATAGTAGATAATTGTTCTTCCCGATCTCCGTAGCCACCGGTTGAGTTTCTAGCTAGAAGCTCCTCCATAACTGTAGGAGTTATGGACAATAGGGTAGACTATGAACCCTTGTTTTTCTCTCCAGCACTAGATGCAACCCTCTCCCTTTCACCACGAGTAGTTTTCACAACTAAGTCGGACCTTGGAAGCCTACACACATCTTTTGTCCCTTCTCCGGAATCTTGGGTAACAAACGATGCTTTTTTTGCACCAGGTTCAACAGGGTTTTTTTCTCGAGCAGACATGGCTAGCAGTGGAGAACCCTACTCACTAGACCCTCCCTCTTTTCTACTAGAATAGACCCTACTGAATCTCAAGGATCTACGAGAAGAGGGATGTTCCCAACCCTTTCCCTCACACTTTGATCATCTATGTATGGAGTCGTTGCCCCCGGAAGAAGACCTCAATATAGAAGATTTTATAACGTCTATGGTATAGCCAACTGATATTCTCGAAACCCTTTGAGGGTCTAGTTAAGACACCGGCCTCAACATCATGATAGAGGGTTCCTTGGAATAAAATGATGGGGAAAAAGGAAACCCTAAGCGCGAAAAGAAGATGATATTCTTGGCTGCAAGCGGAGTAACCCTAAACCTAATCTGCAAGGTAAATATTTCTATAGAAGAAGTAGAATATATGGAGGAGCACGTTCTTGTGGGAAGTATTAGGGACAAAAACCCTAGTGAGGAAGAAATGGAGGTATGGGTGTTTAAAAATGGGATGGGACTCATTCATGATGAACCAAAGGTGGATGATCTATCAAAAGGATGGTTTAGATTCACATTCAGCTAAAAAGAGGAAGCAGAGAAAATCCTAAACTAAAACTGGTTCTTCAGCTCGGTGCCCATTTTTCTAAAAAAATTGACACCCTTGTTCGATGCTGATACTAAGAGGCTAGATAAAATCTTGGTTTGGGTATGTCTGTTGGGCCTCGTGCTATAATTTTGGAACCTATCCTCGTTGAAATACCTTAGCAATGCCATTGGGGTTTTCGTGGAAGCGGATTTTTCTTTCCTAAAACCCCACCAGAAGTCTATGGCAAGAATTTTGGTTTTTATATTTTCATAGAGGTCACAGAGCACATAAAACTAATCTAGGGCTTTGCAACTCGTAAAACAATATTGGACTATGAGGTTCTTCCTTTCAGGTTCCATTGTTGTCACAAAGTAGGTCACCTAGTGAAGAAATGTCATCTAGATCATCCCATAGTATTCAAGCGGAAGAGGAGGCTCTCCAAGGAGGGTGATCCAGAGGTCACAGGGAAAACAGAGGCAAGGTTGAAAGAAGATGGTGTAACTGAACCCTTGAACATTCCAGAAGAACATGCAGCACCCATACTAGAAGGTGTCTTAGCTTCTCCTCGTCATCTCTTAGGTATGTATCCTGTTCTTTCTTTAAAAGAGAAGTTAAATGAATTGAATTTAAATGATTCTGCATCATCATAGTCTTCTATCCCATAGGGGAAACCCTCCCCATATCCCTCACAATTTTATCCCTCCCCACCTCCCCCATAAGGTAAACCCTCCTCTCTTATTATGAACCGTCCTCCCCTGATCACCTCACGTCCTTCTCAGTTTGGGCCCCCTCTTGCCACCTCCTCTTTGATCAGATTCCATCTTAGATCAAGGAACATCCTTGCACGATCCAAACCTCCACAACCCCTCCTTTGACTAGGTTTAAATCTTATCCTTCCAGTAAGAGGAAAGGGATGGGCCATGCATTCCTATCTCTATTTTTCACAACACAGATCTCTTTGGGACCTAGCAAATGACAAGTAGAAAACTCTTTTTTGGGCACTAAGAGCAGTGCAAACCCTTGAAGGGGTTCCCAAATGAAACTCCTCTCCCTAAAATTCAGGGGTCTGGCAAGTTCCTGGAAAAAAATTTCCATAAAGAGGACGATACACGTCCAAAAACCAGATGTCATCCTCCTGCAAGAAACCATAGGATCAGAATTTGAGGTTTCATCTGGGTTATCTTCTATCATAAGAACTTTTTATTTCTTGGCACAAAGTGCAAAAGGCCACTCAAGAGGTCTAGAAATAGGATGGAACCCCTCCTCCCTATGCTTTATAAACTCTTGGGGAGCCTCTTTCGGCATGGGGGTTGAAATTTTTCGGGAAAAAGAAAATTTACATCTAATCGTCCTAAACAACTACGGGCCTTACAACAATATATTCGCATTCTAGGAATTGGTGCAAGCCTCCTATTTACTAAAGAGAGAAAATGTGGCGATTATTGGTGAATTGAACTTCACCCTTGCAATCCATGAGATTTTATGACCAAAATCTAGAACAGGCCCTCTGGCCACTTTCTTTAACAACATCCTTCAGAATATCAAGTTGGTGGACCTAGATCCACAAAAATTCAAGACAACTTGGACAAATAGAAGATCTAGGGACGATCAAATTGCAAAAAGACTAGACAGATTTCTCTTGGGAGAAAGCTTGATCGAAAATGATCTGATGTTTAAACAATGGGTATACCTAGGAGTTGACTCAGATGATGTGCCCATCTGTTTGGAAATTTTGAGAAACCGTAAAAGGCTAGCCAACCCTTTCAAATTTTCTACAACTTGGCCAAAAAATGATGAAGTCCTTAGGCTCGTTCACACAAACCATATTCCCTATGTATAAGACACTGGATCACATGGTCCTACTCACTTTGTTTATAACCTTAATCAAATCTAATGCATCTTGAAGTAGTGGGCCAAGAACAAAAAAAATTAGGATGATCAAGATCTTATTCGGATTGAGGAAGAACTGGTAGAAATACATAACTCTGAATGGGGGGGGGGTTTCTCATACGGGGATATAAGGAAAGACTGGTTTCCCTTGAATCCAGTAGAAGAAATGTAACATACCGCTTGTACCTCAATGCCATTATATGTGAAATAAAGGCAAATGTTTTGTTTTGCTATTCCTACAAAATGAGTCAATCATGTTAGTGGTAGATTTTACATGGCATTCAATATAAAATACGTCCAATCAAATTCATTAATGTGCATTGTAAAACAATCATTTGAGAATTTTCCTTAATGTAAATCCCCTAAGTTATAACCACAAGTGCTTCAAACAATACTAAGGAAAAGACTAAGATCATTATGACACCAAGTATTTAAACCATTCTAAGTACATAGCACAATGCAAGGAAAGAACATGAGAGACAAATACCAAGGAGACACCAATGTACGTGGTTCGCCCCAAACTCGGTGTTACATCCACCAATTTCCAAAAGGATGGTTACAATCTGCAACATTCTGTTGCCATATTTTTCTTTTGTTATTCTCCTGTACTCTCCTTGTGAGAGTATTTTTAAAATGATGACGCAGCTCCCCATTACGATGGAGGAGGGTGTGCTTCTAGGAACAACCAATACTTACATTTGAGTTCAAGTGTGACACAATAATCCATACTAGACTGTAGAGTGTGCATATAGCTCCAGTTTATAATTAAAACAATACTTTCCTCATCTATATTAGATACTCAGAATTATCTAGATGCAAATTGCACTTGACACTTACAACCGTAGATGTAATTTTATAATTTAAAACAATAATTTCGTCATCAGAACTATCTAGATGCAGAATTTCACTCAAAACCTACACTTCTCCATTTATATTAGGAAATCAAAAATATCTACAAAAGAAAACTTCCCAATGCTTAACACACTTAAATTTGGGATTAAGTCTACATAGCACGCCCATGCTGCTATTCCTCAAATACACATGCCAGATAAGGAAAAACACCCTCAAGAAAACATTTCCATCAACTCTGGGTCTAGAACATTGTTTAAGTAAAACAAAAATGTATCAGCAATAGATCTATGCATTCAACCCATCCAATGGTTATGGATAAAATAGAATCCAAGAATTTCGATATTTAAGGATCTAAACGCAGTCAAAAGAAAAATAAATAACCATGGATCAAATGCATTCAACAGTCAATGATCTAATAAGTTTATGGATCGAAAAACACCATCATATCTACCCCATAGCTGTGGGACAAAATGCATTAAAAATAAAGGACAATAGATCTAATCCAGTATTGATCCAACCGTGGATTATTGGGTGGCATGCAGCTGTACAATACCCAAATGCATTCAAACCATCGGCGACATAAATCAAAACCATGTTCAATCCAGGGTAAGTAGACAGAGATCACTGCATATGTATATATCAGATCCTTTTACAAATCAAACGCGGTAGAAGGTGATCACGATTTATAACTATATAAATATGTTCATCATTCAAATCACAGGAAGACATAGATAAATAAATTGCATGAAACATGGTACGTTTCAGCATATAATACTACGAGGCATTCAGATCCAATCAGTGTAAAAGAAAACACAAGAAACATAATAAATCTGATCAAATTGCGAATTAAAGTATAATATCAAATTTAACGAAAAAATATGTATTTCAAGATTCCAAAGACGAGCCTCTGTAGACCATGGCATTCACATTAAAGATTAGAATTCTAAGAGACATCAACATTTTAGCAGATTTAAAGTCTCCAAAAACGGAATAAAATCTCCCTTACTTGATAGGCAGAGGTCACAACTCTGAATACTAAGTCCTCAGGGAATTCGTCTCTGCTAATTCCTTTGACATCTTTGCTTTCTTGCTCATGGAGATCAAGGCTAGTGAGAGCTTCGACAGTAGGTGCCATGGCTTGGCTTGAAGTTCTAACAAAATAACAAATTGTCTAATTAAACCCTTGAAATCAAGGATATACGAACGCCCTCTTAACGCAAGTAATGAGGAATCATCCAACACCGGTGACATACCAAGACAGATCTACATTTTTCAGATCGGATGCACTTGATGGGCGTATAAAAAAAGACAAAAGTGCAGCAAGAGTTCAAGTTCAGAATAGGACCTTCCCCAGGCGTCCTTCTTGCATGAGGACAAGAGCCCTGTGTTTTCACTTACTAGCCACGCTCCCCTTTTCCCCTTCTTCCAAAATGCAGGTAGAAGAATTCCCCGTTTTCCATGAAATCACAACATAAAAATGATATGAAATATCGCATGCCATTATTTAATGAATAATAAAAAAAATCCACAAGGAACCCCCCCCGCCCCCCCGGAATAAAAAATTAAATATCCTTAAAATAGCCCTTTGGTCTTTCCAAAAGATGCCAAATAGCTTGTCGACTATCCAGTTTTTCCTCTTTCAAGGACAAGCAGCAGAAAGGTCATACAGATTCCTTATTAGGGGAATCAATTCCCAAGATTTATTCCAAGATTTTCACCTTGATTTCCTCCATGGAAAATGTACCGTTACAACTCGTCCCTAGTGCACAATCCTTCTTTAGAGAAGAAATTGATATTCCTCTTGAATAATTTTAGTTCTCCCAATATATATATATATATATATATATACCAGTACAAAAATACACATAGGTTCTTTTACATGGTGTGTATGTATAATGGCCTCTTTCCTTATATATATATATATATAAAGAAGTTAGACATAATCCTTATACATCGATGTTTTTTAATTCTTCGTTATAAAAGTACTTTAAGATGTTCTTGGCATATATATATATAAGATCAACATCTTTTCTTTTTCTTATGATACTTTATATCGTAATACTTCATTTCCTTTATAAAGGCTTAAATCTATCATAGATAGACTTCATATACTTGTCTTTTTATAAAGACTTAAATATGTCCTTTCCTTTAATAGATGGATAGTTATTATTATAAATATATGAGCACATATATTTATAGTTTTTTCTAACCTTTTTCCGATCCCTTAGTGGAATCCATCCTCCATCTTAGTTCTTGTCGCACAAAGGTTTGTCAGCCCCTTTGCATTAATAAATTTTTGCCTAACATTTTTTTTCCAGGGAACTAGGGTTTTTCAATTACGCTCTAGAATTTCAGGTTGTGTACTGAGGGATATATTATGGCTCCCAAACTATCCATTTGTTTTGCTGTGGTGGTCTTTAGTTTCCCATCTCTAGTTGTGTCAATGTCTTTAAGTCACCTAGGTTTTTTTTCACTGAGGTAATTAACTCATAGAGGTTGCATGACTTTGCTTCTAGTGGGGCCTTAGCCTTGAGCTCCTCACCAGAAGCAAGTACAATATATTCAAAATACAAAAATATCCAAGGCATGTGGGAGGGATGTTACAAGAAATATCCTATAGGAAAGAGAGGAAATATAGAGGCTAAAGAGAAGAGCCATTTGAATGACTTGTGGAGATGATAACACTAAATTCTTTCAGGCCTTTGCCAAGGGAAGGAAACAAAATAATACAATTTGAGAATTAAGAAACTTAAACAATGAACAAGTCTTATTGTTTGAAGAAATGATAGAGATTGGAAAAGCATATTTTGAAAACCTTTTTAAAGCAGATCAATAGAATACAATTGAAAAAGTTATCCATACCTCGCCCTTCTTTCCTAAAATAATATTAGAAGAGGACAATGTAAACTTGATGGAAGAGGTCTCGGAAGAGGAACTAAAAACCATCCTGCACAATTTCCTGAAGGATAAAATCCTAGGACAGGATGGTTGTACCATCAAATTCTTCCTGGATCTTATACCCATAACACATCCTTCCTATCTCTTATACCCATAAAACACAATCCGGTCAGTCTGGAATATTTCAGGCCTATATCCCTTTGCAATATCACTTACAAAGTGATTGCGTAAAGACTAAAGAAGGTCCTCTCAAAAATCGTCTCACACGAGTAGTTTGGATTCCTAGAAAATAAGCAAATCCATGAAGCAATAGGTGTGTCTCAGGAAGGGAAGAACAGTATAAAGATCAAAAAAACAAAAGGAGAAATTCTTAAAACTTATCTTTCTAAATCTTTTGACAGAGTAAGATGGATCTACCTGAGGCTCCTTGTTACTCACCTAGGATTCAATTACTCCATTATCAAATGGATTTTTTATTGCATATCTAGTGCATCTTTTGCAGTTCTCATAAATGGATCAGCTTCTCATCTTTTCCTCTTAGAGAGGGGCCCCATACAAGGTTTCCCTCTCTCCCCTCTTTTATTCTTATTTGTAGGAGAAGTTCTGAGCAGATCCATACTAGACGTAAAGAGAAGAGATCAGATAAATAAATTGCAATCATTCCAATATGTTCATCATTCCAATCAAAGGAAGACATAGATAAATAAATTGCATGAAACATGGTACGTTTCAGCATATAATACTACCAGGAATTCAGATCCAATTAGTGTAAAAGAAAACACAAGAAACATAATAAATCTGAGCAATTTGCGAATTAAAGTATAATATCAAATTTAACAAAAAAATATGTATTTCGAGATTCCAAAGACGAGCCTCTGTAGACCATGGCATTCACATTAAAGATTAGAATTCTAAGAGACATCAACATTTTAGCAGATTTAAAGTCTCCAAAAACGGAATAAAATCTCCCTTACTTGATAGGCAGAGGTCACAACTCTGAATACTAAGTCCTCAGGGAATTCGTCTCTGCTAATTCCTTTGACATCTTTGCTTTCTTGCTCATGGAGATCAAGGCTAGTGAGAGCTTCGACAGTAGGTGCCATGGCTTGGCTTGAAGTTATAACAAAATAACAAATTGTCTAATTAAACCCTTGAAATCAAGGATATACGAATGCCCTCTTAATGCAAGTAATGAGGAATCATCCAACACCGGTGACATACCAAGACAGATCTGCATTTTTCAGATCGGATGCACTTGATGGGCATATAAAAAAAGACAAAAGTGCAGCAAGAGTTCAAGTTCGGAATAGGACCTTCCCCAGGCGTCCTTCTTGCATGAGGACAAGAGCCCTGTGTTTTCACTTACTAGTCACGCTCCCCTTTTCCCCTTCTTCCAAAATGCAGGTAGAAGAATTCCCCAT
>LPNX010589189.1:232559-344216 GCA_001517045.1 Pseudotsuga menziesii | reverse complement strand
TTAGTTCTCCCAATATATATATATATATATATATATATATATATATACCAGTACCAAAATACACATAGGTTCTTTTACATGGTGTGTATGTATAATGGCCTCTTTCCTTATATATATATATATAAAGAAGTTATACATAATCCTTATACATCGATGTTTTTTAATTCTTCGTTATAAAAATACTTTAAGATGTTCTTGGCATATATATATAAGATCAACATATTTTCTTTTTCTTATGATACTTTATATCGTAATACTTCATTTCCTTTATAAAGGCTTAAATCTATCATAGATAGACTTCATATACTTGTCTTTTTATAAAGACTTAAATATGTCCTTTCCTTTAATAGATGGATAGTTATTATTATAAATATATGAGCACATATATTTATAGTTTTTCTAACCTTTTTCCGATCCCTTAGTGGAATCCATCCACCATCTTAGTTCTTGTCGCACAAAGGTTTGTCAGCCCCTTTGCATTAATAAATTTTTGCGTAACAAATTTTTTGCAGGGAACTAGGGTTTTTCAATTACGCTCTAGAATTTCAGGTTGTGTACTGAGGGATATATTATGGCTCCCAAACCATCCATTTGTTTTGCTGTGGTGGTCTTTAGTTTCCCATCTCTAGTTGTGTCAATGTCTTTAAGTCACCTAGGTTTTTTTCACTGAGGTAATTAACTCATAGAGGTTGCATGACTTTGCTTCTAGTGGGGCCTTAGCCTTGAGCTCCTCACCAGAAGCAAGTACAATATATTCAAAATACAAAAATATCCAAGGCACGTGGGAGGGATGTTACAAGAAATATCCTATAGGAAAGAGAGGAAATATAGAGGCTAAAGAGAAGAGCCATTTGAATGACTTGTGGAGATGATAACACTAAATTCTTTCAGGCCTTTGCCAAGGGAAGGAAACAAAATAATACAATTTGAGAATTAAGAAACTTAAACAATGAACAGGTCTTATTGTTTGAAGAAATGATAGAGATTGGAAAAGCATATTTTGAAAACCTTTTTAAAGCAGATCAATAGAATACAATTGAAAAAGTTATCCATACCTCGCCCTTCTTTCCTAAAATAATATTAGAAGAGGACAATGTAAACTTGATGGAAGAGGTCTCGGAAGAGGAACTAAAAACCATCCTGCACAATTTCCTGAAGGATAAAATCCTAGGACAGGATGGTTGTACCATCAAATTCTTCCTGGATCTTATACCCATAACACATCCTTCCTATCTCTTATACCCATAAAACACAATCCGGTCAGTCTGGAATATTTCAGGCCTATATCCCTTTGCAATATCACTTACAAAGTGATTGCGTAAAGACTAAAGAAGGTCCTCTCAAAAATCGTCTCACACGAGTAGTTTGGATTCCTAGAAAATAAGCAAATCCATGAAGCAATAGGTGTGTCTCAGGAAGGGAAGAACAGTATAAAGATCAAAAAACCAAAAGGAGAAATTCTTAAAACTTATCTTTCTAAATCTTTTGACAGAGTAAGATGGATCTACCTGAGGCTCCTTATTACTCACCTAGGATTCAATTACTCCATTATCAAATGCATTTTTTATTGCATATCTAGTGCATCTTTTGCAGTTCTCATAAATGGATCAGCTTCTCATCTTTTCCTCTTAGAGAGGGGCCCCATACAAGGTTTCCCTCTCTCCCCTCTTTTATTCTTATTTGTAGGAGAAGTTCTGAGCAGATCCATTCTAGACGTAAAGAGAAGAGATCAGATTGAAGGGATTAAAATAGCCACAAAACATAATATCACTCATCTCCTGTTTGTAGATGATATACTTCCCTTTTACAATGGCATGAAAAAATCTCAACACTTCAGTAGACCTTATGCAAAGCCATGTGGATGATCTTAAGCGAGCAGAAATCAACCCTCACCACTTTCAATCTAGACAAAGACACTATAAGAAGACTCCAGGTCCTTTTCCTTCTCATTCTCACACTTTTAGATGATGGGATGAAATACCTAGGCTTCAAGCTCAAAGCAAACTGCTACAAGAAAGCAGACTGGAATTGGCTACTGGAAAAATTGGAATGAAGGGTAAATAATTGGTGCAACAGATGTCTCTTGAGAGTAGGAGGATTAGTTCTTGTAAAATCTTCCCTTTAAGAAATTACTGTTTATTGGATGTCTCTAGCTTGGATCCCAAAGTTCATCATGAAAAATATGATCAAAATTCCTTTGGACATGAAAAAAGGAACAAAACATCCTTCCATGGGTTAAATGGGAGAAAAATGAGAGACCCAAATCGTTGGGAGGATGGGGACTAAATCTATGACAACAAAATCAAAATGGAGGCTTATCGCAATGGAAATCATTTGAATGGAGGTGGAATATCACAAGTACATAAGTACAGTACCTCGATGGGATTGGATCACAAACTGAGTGTTCATCTCTTCAGGGTACCACTCAATCATTTGGAAGGAAATTTGAAATTCCTTTCAGTAATTCATGGTGTACTTTCTTGGAAAGTGGGAAACGAGACAAGGGTGAGAATGGGAGTTGATCCCTAAACTAGAATAGAACTCAACCACCTGCTTCCTCTATATGTCATCCAGTTCCTTTAGTAAAAAGGCCTCTTCCACCTAAATAAGATCAATGACCCTGCTTATACCAACTTATGGAAACAAGGGTGGCTAGGATGTAGGGAAAAGGAGATCCTTGCCTAGTGGACTCAAGAGGGGAATGTATTCACTACAACACTCTGACACTCCCACATCAGACTTACAGACATAGAAGATAATTTGGTTTGGAAACATGTTGCAGATGGAGTCTACATCCCAAAAACTTGATGTCAACAGCTTTGTCTCACCACTTTCTAAACTGAACCGAAATGGTGGCAACCAGGACTTTTGAAAGTCAAATTCCCAGTGAAGGCAAAAGTTCTCATGTGGTGCACCCTTGACAACAAAACTCCAACCTGGAACAAAATGAAGAAAATATCCTTGGAAGGTCCGAGTTGGTGCACCCTCTTTATAAATAATGAGGAATCTTCCATTCATCTCTTCCTCAATTTCCCTTTCACTTCAAAGGTATGGCTACACTTGCAAGCTATGCTAAACCAGAGATTCAGCTCGACAGGTCAATCTCTCGAGGATGCTTGGAAATATTGGTCTACTTCTCCTCATCTAGCCCACATAAAAGAACTTCCCCTAATTCACACCTGGGGGGTCTGGATTGAATGAAATAATGCAATTTCCCAAGCCAACGTATATTCTCTAGAACCAACCAAAAAACAAGGGCTTGACATCCTCTCATATTTTCCTCAAACAAAGGATGCTCCATCGGTAAGACTAGTCACAGAGGAACATATAGACCCTTCCATGCCTTGGGATTTTTTAATGGAGCCTCTAAAAATCACACTTGTGGGGGCAGTTCCACCCTCTTTTTAAACCAAAACCATCACTTTTAAATCCAAATGGGTCTTGGCCTAGGTGCAAATAACTACGCAAAACTCTTGGCTCTGAAACTCCTTCTCCACTTCACCTTAGAAAGAGGGTGTAGATGTCTTCATATTTTTGGAGATTACCTTATAATGATCAACTAGGTGAACAAAGTTCAACAATGTATAAATATTGCTCTAATTTCTTTTTATGAAGAGGTAAACAGACTCTGGATGAATTTCGATTACATCTCATGACACCAGGTTTACAGGGAAATAAATTCACAAGCATGCCACCTCTCGAATGAAGGGGTGAATATGGAACACGGAGCTTGGAATTTTTTTGAAAACAAGGAAGAGGAAGTGTATGAGTTCTTTCACAGACCATTCATAGAAGCACTTCCTGGAGGAACTATTATTTGAACATTATGATCTCATCCCTTATTTTTGCACTCAACATGTGAGTCACAATCACAAGCTGTTTTTTCCACACTCCTAGCTCTATTTTTAAGCTCAATGGGAGTTATATATTTGACATATTTGCAGCTAAGTAACTAAATAGTTAAAGTATTTACGGTTTTTGGTATAAATTTTTTGGAGACATTTTCATATTTTGTTTTCTGTTGTTATCACTGGTATGCAAAGCATACAAACTATGTAAAGAATCTTTTGAATTAATACAAATATAAGATTTTGTTTCTTTTGGGAAAAAAAACTTTTCCTTTAAATGTTTTACCATTTTAAGATAGTTGAAATTTCCAAAATGGATAAAAAATGAACTAACTTAGAAAGTCTCGTTTTTCCACTAGCCATGAAAACCCGTGATAAAAGAGTCACCTTAAAAGTGGAATGTGTACACTTATTAATTCTCTCATTTATGCATTAACAAGTGAGGCATTGGCTATCAAAACGCATGATAGAAAAGTAGTTTGTGTCATGATAATGTTGGTCTATGAATCTAGAATTAAGACTAAAGAAATCACTTAACAAAGAATTTCATTTAGTGTTATATACTATAATTACATTTTGCAAAGTGGGAAAAACTGATTTAACTTAAAAAGTCTACTCTGTCCACTTACTAAGTCCTTAATTACTACCTTAACAAAGGAGTCTACTATCAAAAGTTAAGATGTTAGGGCGTTTTTTTCATCTAAATGTTGGTCAATGCATCTAGAGTTCAAATAAAATGAAAAACTAAAAAAATGGTAGAAGATATCTATATTGATATGTATCTAGATTTATTTCATTTTTTTAATCTCTTCTCACTAGTAGAAAATGAGAAATTAATGACTAAAAAAAGACTAAAATCAGGCTATAAATGACTATTTTTGAGTCGGTGACTAATAGTAGCAAATTACCACTATCTTATAGCTAGTCGTATTTCACTAGTCATTAATAGCTTGACTTAGTAGTCACTGATTTAGTCACAAATTTAGTCATTGATTTAGTCACTGAGTTAATCATTGATTTAGTCGTTGATTTAGTTCCTGATTGCAACCATTAATGACCAAATATATGACTAAATAAAGTAGTAAATGTTAACGTATTAATGACTAAGCTAATTATGACTAAGATACGAGAAATTAGCTACTAATAGTCGTATATATGTGAATTTAGTCATTTTTGTAGTCACAAATTTATGATAGGGCACGGAGGAATCGAACCACCAACCTCCTGCCTATAATTAGGCAGGCGCTCTACCATTGAGCTAGCACCCTTTAAGAAGTTGTTATTGCTTGACAATGATGATATTCAAACAAATTTATGATAGATATCAATCTACAAACTATATAATTATTACTGTTACAACTTACGAGTAACTAGTATTTATGAAAGTAGTCATTTACGCAGTGGAGAATTGTAAATAAGAAGGAGCTGCGTTGGATGATTTCGCAAATCTTGACGTTTTGATCCCTTCTATGGGAAGGGTAAGGAAGTTGTTGTGTCTCCATTACACCAATCATATCAGGCACGCCTTGCTCCAAAGAAAACTGCACTTGGGCTTCATGTGAATCCCTTGGTGCAAATGACATGGTCAAAACATTTCTCTTCAAAAGTTATGCACCCCAGCTTGCCACCTAAGCATGCCATAAGGATTTCAGATAAGGGCATATCTTCAAACTCCATAAATCATTGCAAAAACAAAATACAGGACTTATCACCAAACTTTTCCACCCGTGCATATATATAGTTGTCATTAATAATCTCAACCAGCTCAGGGAGGTATTTCACAATTAATATTCACCATTATCCTTTGTAAACTTGCTAGAGAAGCCAAGTTTGTTCACATGCTATCTTGTTTCTCAAAGTCCATTTGTTTTAGCTCGAAACTTGAGGTAGAATTGATTTATGTTCATAACTCACCTATTGACATAATTATGTCTACAAGATTTAATATTTGTATTTTCATTTTTTATTGTAGGATATTTATTATTTAAAATGTCAAAAGCACAAGGAATAGGGAAGCTACCTTAAAATGGGAAGTTGAAGAAAGTCCCAACCCTTGGAAAGATGCAGATCCAATGTTGTTCACGGATACAAATAATTTAATTGGATTCCAAGATGACTTTGAGTGCCCAAATACATGTATAGAATGTTTGTCAATGAAGACTTCCATAAGGACCATGATGACTTAGAGGTTTTTTGAAATATCAGAAAGCACGTCCTTTACTTGATTGTCGCCAAACCAATAATATTACCATATAACGATGTTGTCAATTCGATATTCAGACACATTAATATTGGAATGAGATCAGTCATAAGTGAAGGTAGGGTTTCCATAGCTTATTTACAACCCTATTCATTCAAAATAATGTTCAAGCTGAAGATAATTCAAGTGCTATTGAACAAAACATTTCTGGATGAGTACAAAGCCAATGAATTCAATCTAGTAAAAAAATTGAAAGATTGGTGGACTGAATATAAGGCCTTCTTAGAAAAGAATAATTGGATGTATTCTACACAATACTTGAGATATCCATATCGGTTTATGAAAACCATGATTTTTATGTTATATGGCGAGGAGGGATCCTCTTATTTTAAAATAGAATGGAATCTATTGGTGCATCGTGTAGTAGACACATGGCATGATTTCAATTGGGTGAGCATCTTGTCTGTCAATCTACTGTGCTTCACTAAGGCCATTAAAAAAGTATAAGGATACAAAAACCAGAGTTTTTACATGTTATATTACATATTAGATGCAGTTTGTTCCTATAATCCTTTTCCCAAAATGGGATGAGAGTGGAAACCTAGTCTTCTACCTATGCATGTATATTGTTGTGAATTGTGGTCCTCCAACTATAGGTTATATTTCTATAACAAAAATTAAAGCCTTGAAAAAATTAAAAGAGAAATGAAGGGTAACCATACCAGTCATGATAAATTCCAATAAGGCCTCTTTCATATATCACACCAAGTGTATTCTTTTTTGCAATGGTTGGGACAACATTCATAACCCAAACTTTGTCGGATGTAAGTGCTGCTGCAAAGCCACCAAGACCTGCATTCATGTCCATAACATTGCGATATCTACTCTCCCCAATATATTTGTTCATTCTTTTGCAGCCTTTCACGTGCTTTCTCCACAACTGTGTATCAGCATTATATGTCTCAGCAGTAACACCTAATAATGAACCACTGGGAACTCTAGGACGAACAGCATTCAGGCGCTTCGGGAACTTCTCCAAAATCCCTCCAGACACATCATTAGCATCATTGACTTTAGGCATTTGCGTAGTGCATCTTTGCATTCTCTTGTGCCTACGGGGTCAGCATATTTTATAGACATTATCAGATAAAGCATAAAATTTCAATCATCTGAGTAAAACTAGGCCATTTGAGTAAAACTAGGGCACTGTCAAAGCAAACTCTTCTTGTACTGTAATGAAATATGAAGCCAATTATGCAAACATGCTTGAAATTTGTTAAGATTTAGACAGTTAAAATTAAACATGTCTAGAGCACAAGATCAATTCATGCATGGCCATTAAAATGTAAAAGCAGATAGGAAAATTCAAAACTCACATAAAAATGATGAAATCAAAATGTATCTCTGACTATCTGTAATAATATTGTCAAGGAGAAATATCTAATTTAATAACATGCCTTCAAAATTTGAAGTACATAATTAGAAAATTTTGGGAGTACTCATGGAATCTAATTCCTCTTTTGAAGAATAGGGAAGATATGCTTAGATGAAAAGAGGCTCTCAGGGAATAGATCTGGAACAAAGTACAAAGCTATTAGATAACAAGAATCAATAAGGCCCAAGGGCATACTCTGGACACTATAGAGTATAGACTGATAGACTGGACTCTGGAGTTGTTTTTTGACGACTTTAAGAAAAGTGCAGAAAACACCTCATAAATGTGATTTCAATTTTCATGGGGAATAGAAATGGAGATTTTTTTCTTTGAAAAAATGGCATATTGCAATATTAACAACACACAAACGTGTTTAACGTTAATATTATGACATGTGACCAAATGAAAATTTAAAGGCTAGGTGGCTAAACCACCATGCTATAAATGTGTGAATCAAGATGTTATATTTGTAGGAGAAAAGTATTCAATAATAAAAGTGTATCTTCTCATTTTTTCTTCTCTTTGGCATTCATTTGTACATGTGTGCAACCTATAAACAAATATGACATATCATCTGAAACCTGGAATCAAGTTTCTGAGAGTCTGCCAATCATTGGTGAACAACGTTGCACCATAAGAACTCTGGACACCAAGTATTACAAGGCTAGTGCAAATATATCTAAGATTTTAGAAAAGTCAAAATGGCATTAATAATTTGAAAAGTTTAAAAGTACAATGGCCAGTTAATATTGAATTTTTTGACCTCAAAACTAAAGTTAAAAAAGGCTTCATGATGTATCATTTTTTATCTGCATTTTTATTGTTTAGTAGTGAAATTTCAAATGTAATTTTCCAAAACAAAGGATAGAAGGCTTATGCGTGGGACAATTACCTAATTGGATTCCCCTTAAGATTCACCTTTTTTTGAATGGATAGCAAGCTCTCCATTTATAACAGCATTGCATTCTTTAGATCACTTTCCAAGAGTCATCATGGCCTATATGCACCAAAACAAGCATAGACTAAGGCAATTGAACAACCATAGCAAAAAGATATTAGTTCTTCGAAGAAAACTTTGAAGGAGGCAAGTCTGTTTCAGGACTATGCTAACAAAGAGTAGTCTATATATAAGGAAAGATTATTGTGTCTAATTTGAAAGATAGTGTAACATACCATACAGTGAATGGAACTGCCCCATACCTCCACTTGGAAACTAGCTAAATTTGGTTTGTGACAATGGCCATGTAACCATTCAGCTTATGCATTACAAGAAATAATGTTAATTGATCGAGAGTCTGCCAAGAAAACAACACCGATTTGTTCAAGGTACACATCACTTTGAAGCTTCTGATTGGCTTCTAAGTTTATTAGGTCACTATATTAAAAACACATTTGAATGGCATGTGTAACTACAATGGTAGACTGCACTTACAAATGTTTGGTTGCAATCAAAATTAGATGGTAAAGAGCCACAGGATTGATGACCCAAAAAAATGGCATATGATATCCAATTTCTTAGCTGTGCAATTCCCAGCCTCCTGTAAAACAACACACTCATTAAGATGAGGATACATTTGCTAGAATATCATACAAGAATATAACATTGTTAGATTATATATAAACTTATTTAGTTCAACAAAAGAAACTATAAAATTGAAGGCATAGTATGCTCAAGCTCCTGAACAATAAATGGAATCCGACTTAATTCATCATAGTATGCCACTTTAAGAAGTATTGTACAAGGTAAGAGAGAACATCGAACGTTCCTCTTCCCTAGCTCCTTCAACTAGTTTTTCCAGAAGCTTCTTAGTTTCGATCTAAGTATCCAACACAAAAGACAATTTTCAATCTGTCTGCATAACAAAATGACTACGACACCGCTCTTAATTTGATAAATAATTATGAGGAGGAAATCGAAATCTGTTGATTAATTTATTCTCCTAAACTCATACGAATTTTAAAATTATATCATGTAATAACTGCATATAACAATCTATGATACTTAAAGGAACATCAAATATTTTAGATCAAACACCCATTACATCGATACACTTTCAAACTTGCATTGATGTTTCTTATGAAAAGTTGTGTATGTCTGACTTGGAAAATATGTAGAAAGGGGTAGTGCCTTGGCACTGTAAATAATATCAAGAATTTGGTTTTAATTGAAACTATATTTTCAAATAACATCAAACATATAAAATATTTTTCTCTCATTTAAAGGCCAAATTATTACATTTACACATGATAATGAGCAATCCAATTGTCTCAAAATGTTAACACGCAGGATGAAATATACATAGGTTTAATTTTTTTATATCTTTTAGGAGAATTTACTAAAATGTATTCTCTCTATACGCATTATGGCTCGTGTTGCATATTTTCATTCTAGAAAAACTAAAAATCAAATCACAATATCAGGGATCTCTGAAATAGCAAAAAGTTTATAAAAAATGGTACATACACTGGACAAGTAATCCAATCCCTCTATCTCCATCTCCTCCAGGATCCACATTCGCAAAAGTCATAATCACCTCTTCAAAGCATTTTCAAATGGTGGAAACTTACAGAAATCGAAAATTCAAAAAAAATCCTCTTACCTGCTTTTGGATAGAAAGTGAAACAGATTTCAATAGAGCAACTGCCCAAGGTGAAAGTAATGATAGGGTATTTTGAGTGCTTGTGCCTTCTTTTAATAATCCATTTAATAATCCCGGGTGATTTTGACGGCTTAGATGCCCTTGGTTCGTGGTTTCTCAGCCAATGGAAACCCTACTAGTCAGGGGGATTTCACCACTTTGCCAACGAAAAAAAAACCTGGCACAAAATTTGTGTTTTTCTGGGTATTATGGATAGCCATAGAAACCCTGGTAATTTCCCCTGTTGTGAAATTCTAGACATTCACAAATTTCTTCATAGACATAAGGGTCTAATTGCAGACCGCAGAACCTTCATCTTCTCAGCCACTAGCAAAATTTACTCCCAGGATGAACACCATAGCATAGAACAAGCAGTTATAATGGATAATCCCTTGCAACAAAAAGGAAAATTGATATGATAGAAGCTGAATGCATGGCTCTGCATCAGATGTTTGCCAACATGTCCAAGAATGCTCAATCCATAGCTTCAAATGCAAGAATGTCTGTGGATTCAATGATAAAAGAGAACAAAGAAGGATACTATGTCCATCAAGCTCTAGTGGATGTGGACATGATCGGAAGCAACCAGGAAGCCCAGCCCTCTCCTCAAGAGCAAGATGAAGCATACGTTAGGAATATTTTTTAAAACAAACTTTCAATTGTTATGTAATGCAAAATATATTTAGTATTGGGAGTTTTTTACAGGCTTTAAACAAACAAAAGATAGTTAATCCTCTGTGAAGGACAGAAAAGGTTTTTGAGTAGTTTTACAGAAAAAAATTTGGACAATTTTTTGGGATAAGACTGGAATTTTTCCCTTCTTTTGTCTGTAATATTACGTTGACCAGTGAGGCTGCAACACTTTTATAATACAAATATATAACCATTTTTGCCAAAAAAAACAAAAAAAATTACCACTGTTAAAGGATTCATAATTATGGATGTGTAAATATATGCTCGTCATGTTAAGGACTAAAAAAAATACTTGCATCATATGATCCATCCCGGCTATGCTTTGAGGATGAAACATATGACTAGAAGAGTCTTTATATTCTAAATTACATTAAAATAAAAAAACAATAGGTAGATTACAAAGACACATTACATGTCACAAATCATCCAGAAAACCGTTAACCAAGGTTGAAACCTAGTTGAACATCCATTGCAATCATTTACTTAAATAATATATAGCATTCATCCTTCTAAAGTCTAATGATTCTTTGGCAAATTGCCGTAATTGCCTACTCCAAGCACATACAAACAAAACACAAACAATAGAGTACACTTCACTTGGGCAAGAGACAGGCAGTATCTTACATGTTAGGACTCAGGATTGAAGTAATAACTAGCACAAAAACAATAGGGCACACTTCACTTGCACATGTGATAAGTGACATCTTTTATGTTAAGATTGAAGTAAGAATTAGCTCTACAATTGTGTAAACGAGGAATGAAGCTGAAAGGCCATTAAAGTAATTACGCCTTCAATTGTAATGATCTTGAATTTAGAGTTAAAAATATATTTATGAAGATGGATACAAACATAAAAAGTTTGATCATTTACATTCACTTTTTACATCTATTTCTTGTCTACAATTTTGGACAATGTAAGGTATACTTCACATACAACTATTATAATTTCCTACAGTTTCAGAACATGAAGAGAAGCTTCTCCTCTAATGCCTACTAAGCCCCCAGACCATTGCCTACTTGAAAAAATAGCAAATAGACACTATCCTGAACAAAGATGATTTGTGAAACTGCCAATCGTGTTCTTACAAAAGGTTAAGAAAAGCAAAATATCTTTAGGAGTAATATCTAATTTGTAATTCCAAATGACCATTTTATATACCTCCTCACTTGCGATATTTCTTGCAGGCATAAAACAAACATTATAGTTCATAAGCATTTCCCATGTCATGAGACAGAATTTCAATAACCTTCCCCAATGGTTAAATAATCAAATAAAAACACACAATTTTACAGACGTTTCTATGACATACAACCTGAAACAGCTATTTGTGACTGCTAAGAAATGAAAAAAATCAAGGTAACTGCCAATCCAAGATGTTACCTGGAGGTGCATGGACAAAATCTCCAGTATCTCTCACACGAATAGGTGAATTTAACCACTTAGGTGCTTGAAAGCTATCTGAAGGGCTTCCTTCATTTGGAACATTTTTCGATACAGTTCTATGATGATTCAAAAAACGAGAACTCGGGACTCTGTTCCCTCTATTCTTTGATGAGAGAGCCCTCTGAAATTGCACAGAAATAGTAGTTCCCACATCATCTTCTACCTGTAACTTATTGTCCCAATGAGGGTGAATTGAAGGTGAGAAACCCCCATTTGTCTGCCTATGTGATTCCCGCTGACCAAGTGGTCGTCTATCATTGTATAGTGGCAACTCGTGTGGCCTTGTGGCCACACAATAGACAGACCCCATATTGGTTGGGTTGTACTACCCACTAGTTAAAGTAATGTTGGTACAGCAAAATATTCACTTCATTCTTGTAAGAGATAAAATGAAGGGAGATTTCATGTTATGAAGCTCAAAATCTAGTGCCAGGCTTTGCTAACTACCACCATAGGTGCCAAAATCTTGTTGAAAGTATTTTTTCAAAAACACATCTATAGTAAATGTGCTATAAAATCCAGGAATCAGTGTGATCACAACCTCTTGGGAAAACCAGTTTCAATGTCTAGACTCTAAACCTAAGCAAGTGCAAGCTACTGTCTGCAATAATTTGAGCTAGTTTGCTACATCGTTTTGGTTTCAGAAATCTGTGTCAATCAGAACTTCACTTCATCCCAGGTACAGAGAAATATACAACATTTTCATTGTTGTTTTCCTTTTACACAGCCCTGCCATCTATACCAAGCATGTTCTGTATTTCTCTGTATATCATTGAAATTCCTCTGAGCTGCAAATATAGGAAAATAAATGGGAGCTGAATTAGGACCCTTGGAACTTTTGATTCAATATACAAGTTAAAGCAAATCACTTTTCCTACAGGAAAGGGGTTTCACACAGAGCTAAGTGCGTTGAATTTATGCTTCTATACAAAACATCAACATTAGTTAGCACAGAAATTCAATTTGGAGGTTTCAAAAGAGGCCGAAACAATGTGATCTGGCTAAGTGCATGACCACTCCTACAGATTTAGATACATCATCATCCAGAGAAACAAATGACCGCCCCTTAAAAATAAGACAATACATTATTTTTATATAAACAACAAAGATTCAAAGAGTACCGATAGTATCAATAAACAACAGTGAGGGTTTTCTCTCTCAGGAATTTCATCAAACATATGGTGTGCAATGGGTGTGAGAACCATTTCTGTAGCTAAATGCTAGAAACAAATTTTCATTATTTGAAGAATGGACTAACTTATAGACCACTTCTATCGAATAGTAGAACAATGGAACCATAAAAACATAATATAATACAAGTTATTTCATGTGATAAGTATGCAACAATGAGAGTGAAATTCTCCTTTCACGCACATATAGCAACCAAAATATAGATAATGGTGACAAACTTTACTTTCTATGCCTGGCAGTAATATTCAAAAAGGGACATATATCATGCCAATTACAAGACAGAAATTTCAGGGAATGAAATGATTCAAGTCAAAAACTAAAAAGTAAAATAGTATTATAAGTGTTTCATGAGAACTAAGCTGGGAAAATACACTTCATCCACACACTCTTTACATGTTTGAAGGTCTTAGTCTATTATATTAGCATTGGATTTGAAATAAGCATAGAATATTGTGGAAATGTTTGAAGTTGAAGACAATGGATCTCAACACTTGACTTTTCTTGCAGTCAGCTGGTGCAGATGTCAACCAGAAGCTGTTTTGAGGTTATGCAACAACTGCTGCTGCCCGAGAAGGCCATCATCAGTTATTAGGGCTCCTCCTGAAAGCAGGGGCATCTCAACCAACCTGTGAGGATGCTCTACTGGAAGCATGTCGCTATGGACATGCCAAAGCTGCTGAATTATTAATCAGCTCAGAAATGATCAGGCATGAAGCAGCTGCACATGCATTGGTGTATGCCAGCTGCCGAGGTTTTGTGGAGATTGTTTCTATTTTAATCAAGGCATGCTCAATTTTCAAGAATTTTTCTGCTCTTTTATAAATGCGTACATCTTCACAAAGCAAACATTATCTAGATAGGGAGGCCTTCATTGTTCTATGTAATTATGCGGTGTGGTTTAAGTTTTATGTGGAAGTTAACCAAATCACATTATGCAATGGAAACAGACTTTTTAAATTTGAGACAAATGCATGGCTAAAAAAACAACATTACAATGATCAGATACTTTTTATTATGTTATTGGATTTTGGATATTTGACATCCTTTCTATTGTTGTTGGTTGTTTTCAGAATGGAGTGGATGTAAATTCATGGGATAGGGCATTGTTGCATTCTGCGAAGCCAGCTTTACATGCAAATGTGGACTGCACACCCCTGATTGCTGCTATTGTGAACCGGCAAGCTCCCGTTGTCAATTATTTGCTGAAGGTGATTACTTTGTCACTATAGGGTTGAATTTTAATAGCAATGCCACTATCAATATATTCTTATTAGAACTTGAGATATTATTCAAGATCTTAGGATTTACAATCTTAATAACATCGCATGTCTCTTTTCTCCAGAAATAAAAAATGTTGTGTTGTTATCTGATCCTGATTCAAAGTAATCAGATGCCTCACGAAAACTTCAACATCTCTTGCTTTCATCTACCTAATAGATTTTTTATTGCAAAAAGCAGGCAGGTGGTAAGATGGATTGTAAAGTTAGCCTTGGAGCTTGTTCATGGGATACAGACTCTGGTGAAGAGTTGCGTGTTGGGGCATGCCTAGCAGAGCCATATAATGAAGCATGGTGTGTTTTTGAGTACTATGAAGCAAACGGAGAAATTCTAAAGATGTTGCTTGAATACACATGCCCTGATAGTGAGCATCAAGGGAGAACACTTATTTGTCATGCAGTTCTTTGCCGCAACTCAGGGGCAGTTGGTGCACTTTTAGATGCTGGTGTGAATGCTGAGTTTTGTGTAAGGACAAAGAACGGATATGAATTCTGCCCTCTTCACATGGCTGCTAGAATGGGCTGTCATATTATTATAAAGCAGTTCATAGAACAGAATTGTGATCTAAATGCAATAACAGAAATAGGTGAAACTGCATTGATGCTATGTGCAAAGGCTAATCATCAAGAATGTTTCATGGAGCTACTGGTTGCAGGGGCTGATCTTGGGATTCTAAATATGGCAGGGCAGAATGCAATAAGCATAGCAGAAGAAAGTGGTTTTGCTTCTTTTTTCCATCAAATTCTTTGGGATACACTAAAGGCAGGACAGAAAATAAATTCAAGTGATCTCCAAGTGTTCTCTCCTCTTCATTTTGTGGCCAGATTTGGTGATACAGTAGCTGTTTAGAAACTTCTACAGTAGTATGACATATATTTGAATGAGCAGGATAGGTATGGGTATTCTGCTGCCATGATTGCTGCAATAGAGGGCCATATTGAGGTTTTCAAAGTTCTTGTTTTTGCTGGAGCTGATTTGAGCTTGACCAATAAAAAGGGTGAAACAGCCATAGTCCTGTCAAAATCCCACGGATGCAAAGACATTATCGAGAGGGTTCTGCTGGAAGCTATTCTAGCAAATAAATTGAAGGAAGAGGAGTTTAAAGCCCTCCACTATGCAGCTTGGAGAGGCAATGTAGAGGCACTAGGGAAACTTTTGAAAAGAGATTGTGCAGTCAATGCCCTTGATGATGATGGTTACACTCCTTTGATGCTTGCTGCAAGGGAGGGCCATGCAGATGCTTGTAAAATTCTACTTCTCAGAGGATCTGACTGTTGTCTAGTAAATCATAGAGGTGAGACGGCTTTGGCACTTGCTAGGAGAAATAACCTGTCAAGAGGTGCTGAAGGTGTCATATTGGATCATCTTGCACGGAATATGGTTTTTGATGGTGAACAACTCTACAAGCACACTAGGCAAGGTAAAGGTGCTCCTCATATGAAGATGGTTCGAATGCTTAAATCGGGATTCCTAACATGGGGCAAATCTAGCAGAAGAAATGTTATTTGCAAAGAAGCAGGGGTGGGACCAAGTGTTACATTCCACAAAAATCATTACAAAGGTGATGCAGATAAACCAGCGATATTTAGAATTGTCACTGTTAAGGGAAGAGAGGTTCATTTTGAAGCTGGAAGTTCCGCAAATGTAGAGCTTTGGGTACTTGGAATCAATCTGATTGCCAAAGAAATGACTACTTTGAATGGAAATTCACTGAGGAAATGAAATTCGACAGGGAGGTAAATGTGGTCTTTGTTTCTTCATTTGGAATCAAACTCATCCAGTCTATAAATGAAAATCCATGGTGGAAATTGACTGAAAATGGTTGCTTTCTGATGCCATCCTCACACAAATGACATGATATTGATTTTGTTGGAGACATTTACCTTCATACTCACTCCTTCGGTCAAATTGTCCTAGATAAACCACTATCCTAAGTTTAATTGACATCAGTGGAGCATTAATTACCATCATCCCAGTCACTCCCACGCCTACCTACAGTCAAGGAGGCTAACTTAGCCTTTCCTACAGTCAAGGAGGCTAACTGGAGCACTCCAGGGGTGATCTGTGTGACATTCATGCACCTAATTGCTAACTAGGGGTTACTTTCAGTTCAACCAATCAGTTAAAGTAAGTTAAGGTGCCTCCATGCATTAAATATATTATGTAATGATTATTTAATGATTATTTAATATTATTTTAATGAACTGGAGTGAACAAGGCCCCTTCACCAACTTCTGATGGTCAGTTCAGCTTCAGTTAACCTCATCAGGGTTTATTGGAGTCATGCAGTACTAGCACTTGATGATTGGATTGCTATGACATGTGTTTGATCTCCTTCAGTTGAGATTAAGTCATTTATTGCACTCCAACTTCAGTTAGGGTTTGGTGAGTCAATTAGGGTTTTGGTCAAGTGGTTAACTGAGTGAGATTGCATGGCAAAGAGTTAGTTAAGCTAGACTCACTCATTGAATTCGAATTGTCCCTTAGGTATTCGAATTCTTCAATGAGTTAAGCCATTGCTCATGCATGGTATTGTAATCCTTTATTGTTTATATAATATACAGAGAGGAAACCTATTTGGTATTCCAGTTATTTCCAATTCATGAGTATTTTGTTAATAATTTTTTGATGATTTTGATTCCTAGTTCCTAGATCATGTGCAAGAATTAATATGGTATCAGAAATCCCCATAAGCAAATTTGAAGAAGAATTGCGGTACTTGATTTTTCACACCGGAATTGGTGAGAGCAGCTACAAGCATGACTGAAAGCTCTTGGATTTTAAAATATGAACAAAATAATATCATATCAGAATGTAAATCAGATCTAAATAAGATCACAACAGATCCAAAGCTATGAAATGAAATCAAATCCCCAGCAACAATTTCGAAGGAGATTTGCGATACTTGTTTCTTCACACCGTTGATGAGAACAGCTACAAGCAGTACTGAAGGTTTATGAACCTGAAATTTTGAACCAATAAATATTAGATCAGATCCAAATAAGATCATATTAGATCCAATAAGGTTCATATCAGATCCAAAATTATGGTCAACCGAGATGGTAGATGCACAGTTTTCTTCTTCTTCAAAATTCTGAATTTTGGTGCATGCAATCCTGCAAGAATTTGCTGGAACATCTAGATCATGGGGAGCGAATGGATCACTCTGGTAAAGAGGAAGACATTCTGCATCTGCTTGGACACTTGCTCCTAATATTTGGGGCTGATTTTACCAGTCATGGTTTGCTGTTAAAAGCTGCAACATATCAATTTCTTGAGTGTTCCACACATGGTTCAAATCCTCAAGAACCTTTTCTCTCTCTTCAGATGATTTTAGTTGCTCTACATGGGTCCAGTTTTCATTGTGTAGCTGTTTATATTTTTGATCCAGTTGAGTGCATTGTTATTCTTCCAAAGTGGAAGATTCCTCCAGACATATTTACCAAGAGCTTTTCAAAAAAGAAGTTCACTTACCTCCATTCACTGTTGGGGGTGAGTTCATTAGGGTGATCCAGACTACTTTCAATGTTCAGCTTGAGGGGGGGTTTTTTCCCACTGGGTTTTCCCTCTTTTCCTCACTTAGTTTGTTTTGAGCATTGTTTCAGTTTCTTTATTGTACAGGGTGACCTATGTCCTTTGTTGCCAGGGCCCTATCATTTTATGTTTTCTAACTCTTCCTGAGTATAGCTTAAGCGGGGGTGTTGGAGACATTTACCTTCATACTCACTCCTTCGGTCAAATTGGCCTAGTTAAACCACTACCCTAAGTTTAATTGACATCAGTGGAGCATTAATTACCATCATCCCAGTCACTACCATGCCTACCTATAGTCAAGGAGGCTAACTTAGCCTTTCCTACAGTTAAGGAGGCTAACTGGAGCACTCCATGGGTGATCTGTGTGACATTCATGCACCTAATTGCTAACTGGGGGTTACTTTCAGTTCAACCAATCAGTTACAGTCAGTTAAGGTGCCTCCATGCATTAAATATACTATGTAATGATTATTTAATGATTATTTAATATTATTTTAATGAACTGGAGTGAACAAGGCGCCTTCACCAACTTCCGATGGTTAGTTCAGCTTCAGTTAACCTCATAGGGGTTTATTGGAGTCATGCAGTACTAGCACTTTATGATTGGATTTCTATGGCATGTGTTTGATCTCCTTCAGTTGAGATTCAGTCATTTATTGCACTCCAATTTCAGTTAGGGTTTGGTGAGAAAATTAGGGTTTTGGTCAAGTGCTTAACTGAGTGAGATTGCATGGCAAAGAGTCAGTTAAGCTAGACTCACTCATTGAATTCGAATTGTCCCTTAGGTATTCGAATTCTTCATTGAGTTAAGCCATTGCTCATGCATGGTATTGTAATCCTTTATTGTTTATATAATATACAGAGAGGAAACCTATTTGGTATTCCAGTTATTTCCAATTCATGAGTATTTTGTTAATAATTCTTTGATGATTTTGATTCCTAGTTCCTAGATCATGTGCAAGAATTCATAGATTCTCAACCATACAGAAGCTTTAACAGGTTTAAATGAGTACTGTAAATGTAGAATCCTGGCCTTACTTTGAATTAAGATTGCATATGCAGCCTAGCATTTTCAACTACCAATGCAGTTAAATATGGAGGTCTCTTTTATCTTTACAATTCTGTATCCTCACATTCTGGACAGCATGACAGGTGCTCAGAATGGTATCATTTAGAGTGTAATGTAAAAAAAAAATCAAGATATATAGGCCGATAGATACATTAGGTTTTCCAAGCCTCTAGAACTGTTTAACTGTCTATTGTGTGTTACGTGGTCAATTTTGGAGTTAACTACAGAACCTCTGAAATGACCTTTTAGACATCTTGAAAAATGTATGGGTTGCAACTTCTATCAGGCAGCACTGAAAATGCCTATACAGGATCTCAAAGAATTAAATACATTTCACATGACATTACATACTACGGTTTGATGTAATTAGTTCTTCTTGTATGAGATGTTCAACTTTTTGGCATTTGGCATTGGCAAGAATTGCCATTACTAAGTGATCAGAAATGTGACATGAAACTTGATTTGACATAGCAGTTGTAGAATTGGAGTTTTTGAGGCTAAAGAGCTCAATGTGTAGCATATGCACTTGGAGATGGTTCCTTGCACGTCTGATTTTGTGTTATACTATGTGCAACCTGATAAACCAAACTAATAGGATATTTTGTTTGTACATCTAAATACATGTTTTAAAATGACCAATGAAAACTTTTCAATTCCCATATATTGTTTTTACATTTTTTTTATAAGTTCTAAATTTTCTTTGTTGAAATTTTGGGATGCCTTTCTCCAGCTGTCAAAATGATAATCAAAGTTTAATTGCAAAATTAAAATTAGAATTCTGGTCTTGGATACACAATCAGAACTTGTTACTGTACGTAGACAGTTGTTAAGCTTACATGGGCTAATAATTATCTTCCAGGCTGGTATCCTTATCTGCCAAGTTGGCACACCTTATTTGCCTGGTTGGAATCCCATGAAATTATGAATTGTGAGCTTCTCCCAGTTTGTTATAAATACTGGAAATCTCCTGTATTTCAATAACTTAACAGTGTATAGACTCAGATTCTTGCTATCCTATTATCTGTTTCTTGTGTCGAGGGCCATTTATGATCCAAGTTAAACCTGGATTTCTACTTGGTATCAGACCGGGTGCTTCCTGCTATGCTTTTTTGAGTGACTATATTCAGCTCTATTTTCTCCAGCGTTCCACCAAATTTCCGGGACCTGGGAATGTTGGAGTGGAGAAATGCACATGGGGGATATCTGCAGACACCCCCGAATTTTAGGGAAATTCATGGGGGACAGCGGGATGTTGGGTTTAAATGGAGAGTGACGAGTTAAAGACTCAGTTTGAGGTATCAGTATCTAGAGTGAAAATTTACAAGGAGACTGTACCATGGACTGGTCCTCTACATTCGACATCAAAACACTTCGGCATCAAAACACTTGACATACACACACAAAGGCACATACATTCCAAAACCCAAATTTTTAATAATGAAAAGCTAACTGGATAATACCTCTACCATCTTGACAACCCCACTCTCGTCGAACATTTTGGCAAGCCCTTCACTGTCAACGTCAAAGGGGATATTACCCACATATATTTTAGTGCCCTCAGGAAGAGGAGGATAGTCCTGGTCTTCAACTGTCTCTTGCTCTGCTTTGCTCTCTGTACCAATTGCTACATCTGATTCTTCCTCTTGAACCGCTTGAATTCCCCCCAATTGCTCTTCCGATTCTTTTCCTTCTGAAACTCCTGATGCAAGGGGGGCTCCTCCACTTCTTCTTCTGCTTGCACCAAAGGAATATCCTATGCCTCCTCTACCACTTCTGCCGCCACTAGTGAATCCTGTGCCAATGATCTAATTCCTAGGACCCGCCTCCTGCCCAAAACAGGGGTCAAACAAGAAATCCCATGGCAGGCATGGGATATCCCTGAATGAAAAGGGGCAGCTATTGGCAAGGCCATCATAGGAAGCCTTGAACAAGGAGCCTTCAAACATGCTGAACCTCCTCCTAAAGCTGTTACTATTGTTGCTTGTAACGAAGGCAGCACTTGGGTAGTCACCATTGAAAAGCATGAAGCTGCCATCTTCACAAAAACCTCAAAAAAAACCTACCCTAAAACCTTGCAAAAATTCTAAAACTGCAAAAAACACACACCTTTGTACCACAACATTGAGAGGATAAGGTGTAAAAGGGATAAGATAGCAGGAGTCGGGTGGTTTGTGTTTCGACAAGATTTAGATATTTTTCTTCCATTTATATGGACAACTATATAAACATATAAAGCTTGAGGGCTATTTAGGGACGAGATTCGTGTTCGTGTCTTCATGTATATATTATTTTCTTTTGTTATAAAAAATGGGATGTTTATGGGAAAAGATATGATTAAGATGGATTTAAGTTTATTTATGTTTTAATTTTGAAGTGGATTAAGTTTTGATGGTTTTAACTCGTTAGGATGGGTAGCTTAGTTGAAACATTACTTTATCTTTCATGGCATTAACTTAGATGAAACATCACTTTACTTTTTATGTCATTATCGATGATATGATGAAACTCAAGGTGGAGGTCTGGTATATAAAAATTATGGTAATGGTGGGAGTAGCATAAAAAAATATTATGGGTGTTACATTATATAGAGTGTTAACATGTCTCATATGAACGAGATATTCACTATTTTGGGTGGATTACCAAGTTATGTCAAACAAGATTATTTACAAATTTTATTAATTTGTTAATTTAATATAGGGAGGATGATTGCAAGCATGTATTTTATTATCACAAGAAATTATTGGAGGACTAGAATAAAAATAAAAAGCATGAAAAGAAGATGGCATTGATCATGGCTCATTCAATACATAATATCCACTACTATATCGTTCTTCACCACATCAATATCATTACCAATTCAAATCGCATGAAGTGTATCTTGGGATGTTAGCTCATTAAAGGAAAATTTTCTCATTGGATATCCTTTCTCCAAGAATTTGACCTTAAATTTTATACATGTAAACATAAGAAAGCTTTGTCCCTCGTCGATTTCATCACTGACTTCCCTACCCATGTAATCCAATGACCACTCAATAGTATTGCTCCTGACAAGCATATTTTTGTTATAGCATCGAACAACCCATGTTATGACATTATCTTGAACTACCTTTACACACTGAGCTTTGATCCACATATCTCTCAAGATGACCATCAAGACATTCATCATTGGTGTCCTTGTTACCTCCTCCTTAATGGCAACATGTATCAATGAGGAGTTGACATCATAGTATGTCAATTCCTAACTCAGAAAGAGGTCAAACAAATTCTCAATAGATTTCATGGGATGCTTACAATGACCATTTATCAAGAATGGCCATCATCCAAAATATCCTTTATGTGGGATATTTCTTGGCTTTATTTTCACATCACTACATTCATGAGATTAATCTATGCAAGAATTGTCAAATTCTCACCCCTAAAACCTAAGCACAATCTACTCCTCCATATCCCATTATCATTATTAACATTTTTTGCAACTAAGGGATCAACGTTATGGAATGTCACCCTATATCCAATTGTGACCACAAGTAGATTATTGGCCATTACCTAATTTATCAAATGGTTTAAGCAATGTTAACATTTGTCAACACTTCTCTTACGACCACCCACTTCTTCCTCAACCACATCATCACCTGCTTCAATGTCCCTAAATAATCTAATCTCTCACAATGGAAAACATTTCAAACCAAAAATCCACAGACCAATTAAAGGCGTCGTCGCTTAAGCGACACTTACTAACGTGTCGTCTCTTAACCGACGGTTATGAGAATAGACGTAGCTTAATCGACGCTTGTGGCCACATTTACAAAAAAAAAATGTATCCTTTTGATTTTTGGTAAGTTTAAAAAGATAAATCCACGCACCGTCGGATTGTTTCGTCGGATTTTGGATCGAAATGTAGTAGTGACACCAATTAAAGGTGGTATCGATTTTCCTCAGAATGATTCCCATAGAACACTCGTCTCTCCTTTCTTGCCCGGTCAGTATGAAGGAAATTGAACTCTCTCTCAAGTCCTTCAAAAGAGATCGTAGCCCAGGCCCGGATGGGTGGCCCATGGAATTCTATCTACACTTCTTCGATCTCCTGTGCCCTGTGTTACTGAAAAAAATTGACTTGACTAAGACCTCCAGTTTTATCCCTCCTTCTTTGAACTCGACGTTCCTTTCTCTTATCCCAAAGAAGGACAAGCCTCAAACCTTCGCTGACTTTAGGCCCATCTCTTTATGTAACCTTCTCTATAAACTCATAGCTAAAGTCATTGCTAGAAGGTTAAAGCCCTTCTTGGATCTGGGTATTTCTCAGGAACAATTTGGGTTTCTAAAAGACCGTCAAATCTCTGAACCTATAGGTATTGTGCAAGAGGTCCTTCATTCTGTCAAAACTCAAAATCTTTGCACCTTTGTTTTCAAACCGGATCTTACAAAGGCTTTTGATCGTGTTGACGGGACTTATGTAAGATTGATCCTAATACAAATTGGAGTGCCCCTTCTTACTGTAAATTGGATCATGGGATGCCTCTCTATTGCTAATTTTGCGGTTCTGGTCAACAGGACTCCATCAAAAAATTTCACAGCTACTCGTGGTATCCGTCAAGGTTGTCCCTTATCCCCTCTCCTCTTTACCCTGGTCATTGAGGGCCTCGGTCTTCTCATTCGGGATGCCAGATCCATTGGTCTCATTCGAGGCATTCAACTCTCGCCCTCCCTTGCTCTCTCTCACCTCCTCTTTGTAGACGATGTGATTCTCTTGGGTTCAGGTACTTTCTAAGACTGGTATGCTTTCGAGGTCATCTTAGACGATTTTTTTAAAGCCTCTGGTATGAGGATCAACATTGAAAAGTCTTGTTTCCTCTACTAAAATCTTTCCACTGATTGTCTAAATGATTTTTTGGGAGTCCTGCCTTATAGAATGATGCCACTCCATTCTAGGTTCAATTACCTCAGTTATTTTTTGAAACTTCTTGGGTATAGAGTAAATGACTGGCTATGGATTATACAAAGGTTTGAAAAAAGGATAAGCCACTGGACCTATAAGTATCTTTCCCTCGGGGGTAGATTGATCCTCATTCAATCTGTACTGTCTAGTATACCTGTGTATTGGATGGGACTTGCTCCTCTCCCATCATCCATTCTTCAGAAACTCAGAAGAATCATGTTTAATTTCTTATGGGGATCCTCTGACAATAACTGCAAATATCATCAGGCTAGCTGGAAGGATATTTCTTGGCCCAAGGAACATGGATGCTGGGGAATAAAAAACCTCCAATGGTTCAGCTTAGCTCTGCGTCTCAAAACTTTTTGGAGAATCCTTCACTCCAAGGGTTTATGGTATCAAGTTCTGTAGTTCAAATATATAAAAATCCCCTCAGTGATTGACTGGCTCAGATATAAATGCTTCAGTACTCGTAATGTCTCAGTTATGTGGAGAGGGTTCATACATACCCTCCCTTGGATGGGTACTCATATGGCTTGGCAAGTGGGTAATGGTGACAATATTCTGCTTGGAATCGACCCGATCGTGGGTTCACACTCCTCCTTTATTCTCCCTGAGGATCTAAGATCTTACCTGGACGATTTGAATATATGCACTCTCTCTCAGGCACATAACTCTCTTATAAATGCACAGAGCTACTGGTTCACCACCGATGATCTTGATCTTGCAGGCACTTTCAAATCAATTTGGACTGAATATGTTGATGGATTATCTGGAGCTGGTATTCGCCTCACTGATTGTCCTGATGACCTTGTATGGGTTTACAACAAAAAATTGGGCTCCATTTCTGCCAGGAATGCATATGATTGTATTGTTAGATATTCCTCACCTCTGGCTACAAATCCTGTCGATTCCCATCTATGGAACAAGGCCCTTCTAAATAAAATATCATTTTTTATCTAGTTAGCTCTCTGGAATAGAATCCTCACTTGGGAGAATTTACAGAAAAGAGGTAAATCGGGACCAAGTATTTGTGTTCTTTGCTGTGCGGACGAGGAGACAGTCGAGCACCTTTTCTCCATCTACACTGTTTGGAAAACAGTGGTTGAACATGTGTGTAATCATTTCAACCTCCTATCTTGCTCATCGTATGTTTCTCTTCGGGACATGTTAAATGGTTGGTTTGGGAAACTATCAAGAAGCTTGCACCTCTTTGTGCTTCCCTTTCATATGATGTGGATTATTTGGAAGGTGCACAACCAGGAAATTTTCAAGGGGAAACGAAGGAACATCTTCAGTATTTTTCAGCAAATTATTACTTATGTACAAGTTCTCCCTCCTTTGACTGTTACTGAAAAAACAAGAAGCAGAATTTTGGGGAAGCCCCCCTGCAAGTTTTTTCCCTGCGGGTTCATTGATGGTGCATCAAACTATATGACTGCTGGTGTAGGTTTCTACTTATATTTAAATGACTCCCACTACTTAGAGTTCTCACGGGGGGTCGGATATGGCACTAACACCAAAGCATAATTGCTCAGCTTATGGGCACTTGTTCTCTCTTCCTAAATGATGGTGATTCTCAAGTAATCATCAATTGGGCGATGGGATCGACTGCTCTCTCCCCACCTAATCTGGTTCATTGGTGTAGGGAGACAAAAAAGCTAATTTCTAGCTTTCAGGACTTATCTTTCACTCACATTTACCGAGAGCACAATCGGATGGCTGACCATCTCTCTAAATCTACACTCTCTTTTCCTTAGGGTCAAGGCAGTGTTAAGGAATATTTTGAGAACCATTTGGTTTCTCAGGACACTTTTCAGCTCTTCTGAGTATGATAAAGGGATTTTTTCATTTTCCTCATATATGTTATGATTGAAAGAGTGCTCACTTTTAGAATGTTGTTCAGAGCCCTTTGGCACTCGGTAGATGTGGATGAGAAGACAGTCCTCACTTTATGATGAGACAGTTTTCTGATGGGATCTTTCTTTATTGTTGTTATGCCTTTCCCCCGGCAGAACTCTTGTGGGATTTTTTGGTATGTAAACCGCTTATGGGATGATTATACTGATGACCTTTGATTCTTCTAATAATAACAAGGACAGGCTTTTTTCTTTCTGAAAAAAAAAATATTCAAAATTAGTCTGTTAAAAGGTTGGATTCTTCGAGTAATGGAAGGCTTATTTCCGTATGAGATTGTTGTAATCCCCAAAGTTAATCAATGAATCTTACAATTCCTGGGGGCTGCTCATGAATCTTACAAATATAAAAATATTAAGCAAATTACAAAATTTTAGACGTATTTGGGAAAGCATTATACTTTACTACAAAAAAAGAGGTGCAACAGTAAGTAAAGACTTGCACAACTCCTCTTGTAAGTGTTTCTAGAAGGGTTCCTGTAGGGAAAGTAAAGATTCCAGGTCCCTCCCTTGAACCTTGAAGCGAGGAAATTCTTAGATATTATAACCTTTAGTCTGAAATCCTGTACACAACATTTTTGGTCTACCAACCCTTGAATTGCTAGTTCCTGAGTATTATCTGTAAACATAGCAATATTATTATGAATCTGGGCAGGTCTGACCTATTTTCGGGGCTACAACTTGTGAAAATCATAGGATATCCAATAATAGATTTGATCCTTATGGCCTATTATAGTGCATTTGCAGGTGTAGCATTCCTCTGTTACTGTAAGGGAATTATGATCTAGCCATTTCATCTCCACCACATCCACAACAAAGAAAGAAAACATGAATAGAAAAAAAACACAATACATAATCAAGAAAAACACAGAACAAACCTGAAGGTATAAACATTAATGATGCCATTCTGAAGGCAGTGGAGACCCAACGTGAAGCTCAATACCAATATTTGTTAGTTTCAATTTCTGTCCACCGACACCAATCTCATCACCATGTTTAGAATTTCCTGAATTCCAATTCCATTTACTCTTCTTAGATGTGTCTTCAAGCATCTTCTTAGATTCAGAAAAATTACTTGTAAATCTAGTCCTCTTAGCCTAAGTATTCAACACAGTAGGTCCGCGTTAGAATTGAACTCCCTGTACAGGTACGTGCCTGAAGGATAAAGAAAGAAAACAATTCTTTAGGAGCCCAATCCTTTTCAACCAACAATCATATATAACTCAGTAACTGCAACTTGGTGAGACCTCTGGCCCGATCAATTACCATGACCTTTGATTTGCCAAAAATAGAAAGCTAGAGAATTTTTTTGTTTTTGCGAACCATAAAAGCCCCCATAAGGCTAAAAGTTCATGCAATTGCTTTTTTGGATCTATGAAGATCGAGGTGCATGGCACTAATATTACGAATAGAAGGTAGACAACTTACAAAAATTACACTTCATTGCCAAATTTGCAATTTTCCATGACACAATTAAAAATGACTAACATAAATGACTAATTCATATTGTTCTAGCTAGTCATTTTTTATGTCGTGACTAAATTAGTCATTTATTTTAGTCATTTTTAACTCTGTCACTTATTATCTAGTCATATTTGTTAACTGGTGACTAAATTAGTCGTTAATTTTAGTCGTTTATAGTTGATTCAATCAAAATTGCTCATATTTAGTAGTAAATCACTTGGAAAACCTGTGGTGACTAGAATTTTTAGTCACCTAGTTGCTAATTCCTCATTTTATACTAGTGTCTTAAGCTTAATAGTTCTTGATTGTAAGGCTTTCCGTTACACGAAAACCTAGAGATGTTGATGAACATTTGAAACCCAACAGAAAACCCTATCACCAGGCGTGCTGGTTAGTACACGTTTTTTATATTCTCAGAGGTGTGGCGGTTATACCATGAGAAGGTTGTACTGATATTCCAATACCCTGCCTCCGACGTATCTCAAGGGAATTGAACCTGAGACCTATGCTCTGATACCATCTAAAGTTTATTGTTACACCAAAACCTGCAAATGTTGATGAACATTTGAAACCCAACACAAGGCCCTATAACCAGGCATGGTGGTTAGTCCACATTTTTTATATTCTAGAGGTGCGACGGTTATACCATTAGAAGGTTGTAGTGATACTCCAACATTGATTATGATGGATTTGCCACTTCTAGATTCATGAAATCTTATTTTCAACAAAATTTGGACACCTTAGATGTATAAATATTTAAAGTATATTTTTTTAGGCACTTCAAAATATTTAAATATTTTTAAGTAAATATAAAAACAAATAGGCATTTAAGTCTTTAGATTCATACAATTTTTCAATATTTTTTTAAAATCTCAAATAAAAGTGTTTAAACTTGCATTATTTCGGTGCCTTCAAGTATTTCAATATAATATTCAGATTTATTAAAAAGAGTAGTCAATTATTCTATGTTTTCAACTTTTTCAACCATATTTTCAATTTTATTTTGTTGTATTTTGTTGTGAGTCCCGTTAGAAATTATCTTTAAGAAAAAATAGCATTACATATATTAGTTGCAGAAATTGCATAATTTAAGTGCTATGAGGGTATTTGAGGGTGTTGAATCTATTTATGAATTCAAAAACACAATTTAAACACTTTTAAAATTAGACTTTACCCCCGAAAAAAAAGTTACTTACATAATTTTTTGACTTGTGCATATTATTTGGCTCATGAATTTTTACATCATAGAACAAAGGGTGATGGTATATTATTCAACTAAATCAATAAGTAGACCAAAATATAAAATATATTAGAATGGTATAATTTGATTTAATTTATAAAACTAAGCATGTGTTCTTATAATATCTTATTTGAAATACTTATTTAATGAAATGAGTTAATACGTGGACAAAACTCAATTTTTTATGGAAAAAAATTGGCAATAAATTTTAAAGATATCCAAATACTTGAAATTTTAGAAAATGCCATGATACATATTAGTTTATATCATGATAATGTTGTTGGATGAATCTAAAGTTAATAATATAAAATGAAAAACTTAAAAACTCAAGATTTACTATAAATCCATGTTATCATTAATCTTGATTTATTCTTCCTTTTTTTATTTTCTGGTGACTAGATAGATAAATGGACCATTCAAAATTGAACACTATGAAGTAATACCTAAGAATTTTATTTATTGTATAAAAAGAAGTGTGATTTAATAAAAACCATGCTCTAAATCTAAATAAATCACTTAACAAATAATTTTATTTATTATAGGAAGGCCATAATATCATTTAGTGTTGAAACACCATAATTTCATTTATATCAGCAAGTAGAGGGGTTAATAAGGGGAAAAATTCAAGCAATTCTCACACAAATTCTTGGTCTTCTTTAGTAGGACTTTTAACAATACTTAAAGTTTCAACTAACTCATACACTATGAACTAAGGTCTACGAATTTTATTTATTGTATAGAAAGAAATGTAATTTAATAAAAATCATGCTCTAAAACTAAACAATCACTTAACAAATAATTTTATTTATTAGGAAGGCCATAATATCATTTAGTGTTGAAACGCCATAATTTTATTTATGGTAGTAAGCGGAGGGGTTAATAACAAGATAAATTCAAGCAATTCTCACACAAATGCTTCCTCTTCTTTAGTAATACTTTTAACAATACTTATAGTTTCAACCAAGTAATACACTCTGAAGTAAGACTTAAGAATTTTACTTATTGTATGAAAAGAAATGTAATTTAATAAAAAAACATGCTCTAAAACTAAAGAAATCACTTAAGAAAAATTTGTATTTATTATAGGAAGGCTATAATATCATTTAGTGTTCAAACATCATAATTTCATTTATGGTAGGAAGTAGAGGGGTTAATAAGGCCACAAATTCAAGCAATTCTCACACAAATTATTCCTCTTCTTTAATAGGAATTTTAAAAATACTTATAGATCTAGAATTCAAATAAAATGAAAAACTAAAATATGGTAGAATTTATCCCTAGATCTTGATTTATTTCCTTCTCTAATATATTCTTAAACTTAGTAAATCTTAATTAAGATGGATAAGTTACTTTTCTAATTATCAAATCTAATTTTTAACCCAAAAAATTAGATTCTTTAATATATAAAAATCAAAAAGTCTATTTTTTATAGGAATTTAAATGTTTAATAGTTTAAAAGTTATATATATATAATTTTAAATTCTTAATAAATTTGAAATTAAAATTATGCTACCCATATTTGTACACTATTAATTGGCTCAAGGGTTGTGACATGGTGGAGAAAAGGATCATGAACATTATTGAACTAAGTTAATAAGTGGATTTAATTATAAAAATAACTTAAACAAATAATATATATTAAATACTATAATTTCATTTATTGTTAAATTTTAAGGATGGGTTATTATGAGATTTTACTTGTGATATTCACTGTAAGTTAATACTTGTTCCAAGATATGTTAGGAATTTTTCTAATCAGGGTTATAGGTGATAAATTAAAAATTTTGGAAATATAACTTTGTATTAAGAATTTTTGGGCCATTTAAAGATCATCCAAATAGTTAAAATTTCCAAAAGTTGAGTAGACGGAAAAACATTGCCTTAGTAGAAAAACATTAATGCACTTAAAAAATAGAGTGTGAACACTTATTTATTGCATAATAACTAATATATTTGGTCAGTTATGGCTAGCTCATTTAGTTAAGGCATGATTTTTGCTTTTCAAGACTAATGTCCAATTCCCCTTAGGGGTGACTTAGTTGGGAGGATAGCATGTTAAAATTGTTGTGCCATTTAGATCATCAAGAAATGAGCCCATAATTATTGGTGGAGTAAAAGAGGAATGAAAATACATACTGAAAAAATAAAATCTCACAAGAAACCGATGAGTATAGCTCATATAATTACAATAATCATGTTCATTACATAATCTCGTGTTACAACAGTGTAACATAGGAAAGTGCAATATCCCGAATTTTTGACCTACCATTTATATGCATGAGCCTATTGATCATGATGATTATATTGATGTTTTAATTTTAGATTGGGCCAAAGACCCCACTGCATATGAACATGATTATTTTCTTTGTATATTAAGTGTAAGCCAATTGTTGATGATGTATATGTATATATATGTTGGTTGTGTTGGGTGTGGACCCTAAATCACATGATTGATGAAATGTTTTGTGTTGGGAATGGACCCTGAAGCACATGATCGATGAGATGTTTTGTGTTGAGCAAGAGGCTCTAGAGCACATGAGCACTTACACTTGTGTTGAGCATAAAACTCTAGAACACATGAAATTATAATTGGCATTGTTGGGCATAAGCTTTGGAGCATTCCATGTTGATGTTGAGCATAAGCTCTGGAGCATCAGATCCGTGGCCATTGTATCCCTAGGTGTATCGTACAAGTACATCATACCATTTAGTGTTGAGCGAGAACTCTGGAATTGCACTATGTTTGTAACTCCCTGTTATAAGCATTGAGTATGGGCTCTGATAAGCACTAGGGGTTACTCAAAATAATTTAATAACTTTCGAATGAAAATGACTCGAGAAAAAAATATTGATCTCATCATACTTATTTATAAGTGATTAAATGAAATTTAAAATTTCTGTATTCTCATCAAGTAATGAAGAACTACCACTTTATACAAGGGAAATCCAACATGCAAGGATGCTTAGAGTTGCCTATACTACCAGACCTGGACCATCTATCTACTTGACCATCACAAAAAAGTGTTGTTAAGTCTAGGGATCATGATATACGATGTTCGAAGACAAATGTTAACAACTATTTTAATACTATGTATTTTATACATAGTCTGTATAAAGAATTAATTATGATTAATTATATAATTGAATAAAGAAAGAAGAGAATATCCACCAATTATTATTTATTATTAAAGGATTAATAAATAGTGTAATATCTATGAAAGACTAACTAGAAAATAGTTAAAAGTTCCTAGGTTAAGAATTGAAAATTACCGTGGTAAATTAAAAAGGGTTAAATCAAGAAATCAAAGATTTCTTGATTTAACTGCCCCTTTGACTGAAAAGTCCATCTATAAAGACTCAAGCCAAGCAAAGGATTGGGGTTCTTATTTTTATCTAGGAGTATTATTATTCTGCCTATTTTTGCTCTCAAGTGTTTTCTTGGAGAAATTTTCTTGCAAGGAAAAGAGGATTGATTCAGAACTGAGTACTAGTTAGGTAACCCTACCTTAGGAGCTCTAAGCTACTTGCATGTTGGATTCCATCTTGGGGGGATCCAAATTAGAATGAGGAACGGTTTCGGGTCATGGTTGGGAGGAACGTGGTAGTTCCCAAGTGATTTTGTCATCAAAATCAGAGGTTAGATCTGTCTTAAATTGATAATGCTGGTTATTTAAAAAGTGTGCAGGTTCAGCCATTAAAGGAGTTGCAGGAAGAAAAGTTATAGGTATGAGTTCTTAGTATGTTAAGTTCATTTCTAGGTTAAAATGCCGGCTGCTTTATATAAATTCTCTTTATATATTTTAACTCTAGAAATGATGGTTCTATCCATATCTACTAGGGTTACCTTTTCTTAAAATCTAACCCACGAGTGTCCATTCTATCTTCTAGATTACATAATGAATATGTTACATGAATTTTCCAATGAATTTACTAACCCTATGTAAATGAAGTTCTGCCTAGGTTCTTGTAGGGTTTGTATTCTCTTCAATTACTCCCTATGGTTGTAAATATTTTCATAGGCTGTATATATCTAGTATTTCATCTCTAAAGTTTGTTTCTGTATTCATTCAATATTCAGAAATTAATACTGTAAACTAGGTAAATCTAAACCTACTATTTATTCTTCACCTATTATTTATATCTCTACTAACATATTACATTTGTGAGTAGAGACATGTTTCAGATTATAGTAGATTTAATCATAGGGGTAAGTTTAAAGAAATAAATATACTAAATAGATACCTTAGGGTATTATTTACAAACATAACTATTGTATATATATATATATAAGGCCATCAGGTATAAACATATATGAAAACTATCTATACATTTAATTCCAAAATTAAATAACTCATCTAAGAACTTTCAAGGTCTATATCCATATTACAAATTTAGATTAACAATACTCCACATAAATGAAACAACATTATCAATAATCAAAGGAGGCATTGTGACCATCCATGTGGTCCTTTACAATTCTTTGATCATATTTCCTATAAAAGAATTCACAATTTTAGCTTTTCCATCTAAACATAACCATAAACAGAATTACATAACCCAACAAACATTACCATAGCCAAATTAAAATAATACATTGTATACATTAAATCATATCATAGTAAAACAACATCAAAATGATATCATAAATCCATATATTGCAAACAGTAATAGGAATCGAATCATGTGGGCATGTAAGCTGAGTTTGTTGTTATTTATTAAAATACATTTCATTACAACTTGTTACATTAAAAACCTTGGTTGGAAATAGAGGTCGCAACATCGATCCCATGGATGTCCATACCAAGGCAAAGTTATAATAAAAAAACATAAGTAATGTATATACAAAACGACAACGAAATAATATAACCATTTTACATAGGCCACGCTATACATCAAATCGTATGCGGGTTGTGGTTATTAAAATACAACCAATACATATTAAACAACAAATGCCACTGAGGGTTTTTAAACCATGACACTATGAAACAAATGATTGCACAACACTCACATAAGTAACGGCCTGGACCAAACATTAAATCCAATACATAGTCCTACCAAAATTAACCCTATGATATACTATCGCAGCACTATGGGAAGGATCATGCCATTCATGGCATCGCTTATACCCACGATGTCCATATATTTTAATTACAAACTAAGTAACGCCGTAATACATAGAACCTTCAAGCCAACAAATGCCCACATAATCCATCATTACAACAGAATAACACAGCGAAATTGTGTTATGCACATCATAAGTTAAACCATGGTAATCTATTAATCAAAATAGTAAGCATCCACTTATTCAAATGCTTGCCAATTAAATTACACTGTCATCATATTAAAATTTATAAACAAGTTTACAAAGGCATGCTAATGGGCTAACACACCATTGCAAGCAATGGTGCAGCCCATGGCTAAAATGCCCCAATGAAAATGAGATTTGTATGAACCAAAACCAAGTATGCTAGAAGCCCAAACATTACTCTTTTCATTGCTAACAGCCCAAGTAAATTTTACAAAGACCAGAGGGGGTGCGACTTCACCCACAGTCAAATCCATTTGAAGATTGTTCAAAACCCAAGTCTCTAATTGTATGCCTGAAGGAAAACTTTAAAACCCCACATCGAAACCCACAGCATAAAACCCAAAACCAAACAAAAATCTATGCCCAGTATTCCCAAGAGTGTCGAAGGGTAGCAACTAAAAACTCACTCACAAGCTTACTGTAGAAACAAGTGCAAATGTTTGGAGCCCACAGAAGCAAATCCATGTTGCTCCTCATTCCCTTTCGACACCTGCAAACACAAGCCAAACGAGGGATGAGAAGTATGGCCATGAACAAACATTAAACCAAACCAATGTGTAGGTGTGTTAAAACTAGCATGGACATACCTCATAGTATGGAGGTCGCCTCCATGGTTTCCCCCCTATGCAGAGTCAAAGTGCAAAACCCCAAATGACAAACAACACACAACCATCATGAGCCAAGCCTAAGGGAAGGTTGTCACGTTTCACCAAATGCATTGAATGCACCAGCTGGAAACCCTTAAATCCACATAAAAATATACTCTCCATAGTTTGGTTTCGCTGCATTACAATGTGACCACCTCTCACATAAAACTTAAAACCATGATACCATATGTTTATACCATATAACACAGTTTCTCCACCCAAATGCTATCCCAATGTTTTAAACATGTTACAACGTTTTCATTATGGTATGTTTACAATAGTACATAGTCCATAAGATGCGTTAGCTCAAGGTGTAAATCCAGAAGGCAGACCCCTTATAAGTTATATGATACACACTTTAGGCTTACAGCCTTATATTAAAAGCTAATACGCAATGTGTTAAGCTTAAATGCTTAGTGAAGATGGCATATGCAATATGCCATGTTAAACTTTTTAACCCTGATAAAAAAAATGAAAGGTCTCCTCTGGAGCCAATATAATAACCTGCCAAATAAAAGAACATAAGAGATGTTAATAGGTATAATAAAAAAAATATATAGAACGTAAAATGTATTAATGACTTATAGCCTAGTGAATTTAAAACATAGTGAAGATTAATCAGTGTACAGGATTTTTAGTCGTAGTAGCTACGTTGATGATAACGACACTTACCAATTTATAAAACCAAGTCTATAAGCAACATAACAACTAGCAGCAGGTCCTCTAGGATCAAGACGGTTAACACACTTTACACCAGATCCTGTTGCAAAGTAATGAACTGCGTAAGTAAATAAAAGAGGTGCTTTAGTTCGATTGAACTAAGTAAGCCTGCATAACCAATAAATACCTTACCTCTTAGATCGTCATGGGAGAACAAGTCCCGCCACTCCACCACTTTGTTCCCATCAATAAAGTTAATTTAGTTTTTATCAAATAAACAAAGTACGCATGTGCAAGAGTAAAACAATGATCTATACAATTCATGAATTCACCAAAAATAATAAACAAGATGTATAAATAGTTTAAATAATAGAATTAAGACATAAGAAGAAAAAGAACTAATAATCACTGAATGGATAAGAGATTAACACACCAGTATGGGAAGTTTCTGAAGAGATCGAAAGTATAAGTACCGCATGTAATTCCGCACAAGTAATAGTGATCCTGTTTGGGGTAGTTTTCACTAGCCTATAAAAAAAAATTTGTTTTCAATTTTTGGGGACATTACATAAAGAATTCGAATCATTAGGGATGAATTTGAATCTAGCAACTGGATGTGGTTATATCGAACTAGAAGGCTAACTAAGGATGTTTGAGTCATTATCGAAGTCCAAGTGGTTAACTCCAGATGTCCAACTAAGTCACAAAATCAATTCTAATCATTTAACTCGGTCTATCTGAAGTGGTAGCTTAGAAAAGGCGCCTTATCCACATGAAACCATGCATAATTGGTGCTAACTAAACTGAAAGTGAACAAAATGAAAGTAACTGAAGAATAACTGATCTTAACTAGGTCCAATTCCAAGTGACTGAAGGAGGCTAGTGTCAAGACTCCTAGTGGCTCCTAAAATGTAGGGATTTTCCTAAGAGACACTTAAACTGATGCATGCAAGTGTTGTCAGTGGCAGTTAGCTTCTATCAGTGTTCCCCACACTCTAGTGACTAGTACATGTCACCCCATTAGGCCAAGAGTACCAAATGGTACTAGTGGACCCAATAAATAATAAAAGACTCCTAAGTTAGGATAAAATAATCCAATTGATCATTTAGTCAAAGGAGAATTTTAAATCCTAACACCCTCCCTGAATCCTAACTTGCACAATTGTTGGCCTTGGAAACAAGGCCATAAGTCACCCATATACAATTTAAAAGTTAAAAAAATGTTGCTTAATAAGCCGAGGAAATAGGGGAAAACCTCATGGGAGAAAAACCTCCCTTTGGGATAAGTAGTGAATTAGGTAAACAAGTTTTGAAAAAAACCTTTTGAAAATTTTGCTGCAATTTTCAGCACTATGCAACAACAAATACATTATCTTGGTTCTTTTGTGCAAGAACATCCTGAGACTGTGCATGTGAACCTATGAATCCGAAATAAATGAATATATCTGGAGGAATCTTCCTCTTTGGAAGAAGAATAATGTGATGAACTAAATCAGGAATATAAACAATTGCAAGATGAAAATTGGACCCATGTAGAGCAACTGAAATCAACTGATAAGAGATAATAATAATAAAAAACTCTTTATAATTTGAACCATTTGAGGAACACCCAAGAAACTGATATATTACATCCTTTAACATCAAACAATGTGATATAAAATCAGCCCCAATTGTTAGGAGCAAGTGTCGAGGCGAATGCAGAATGTCTCCATCTTTACTAGTTCTATGAAGAGATAAGCATGTGATCAAATAGGTAGGTAGAGAAGCCCTGGGACTATGGAGAGCGAATTATTGAGCTCCATAATCTGATATAGATTCATAAATAACAAAACATGCACAGAATACAATATCATCAAACTCATGAGAGGAAACTAACATCAAATTCCCAACAAAAAGTTTGAAGAAGACTTGTAGTACTTGATTTTTTACACCAAAATTAATGACAGTAGCTACAAGCTTTATTGAAAGCTCTTGAAACTTAAAACCTGAACCAAATAAGATCATATCAGAACTAAATAAGTTCATATCAGATCCAATAATGTGGAATAAATCTAGGTGCATCACCATGATGGTAGATGCACAATTTTCTCCTTCTTCAAAACCCTCAGTATTGGTGGATGCAATGATGTAGGAATTTTCTAAAAGATCAAGATTAATTTGGATTAATGTCCATGACTCCTAAAATGTGATATTATTTCCAAAATATCCATAGATACATAAAATATAATATCAACAAACTCATAAACTAATATTGACATCAAATCATCAGCAACAACTTCGAATGAGAGTTGCGGTACTTCACACCAAAATTGATGAGACCAACTACAAGCAACAGTGGAAGATTTTGAAACTGAAATATTGAACTAGTTTATATCATATCAGATCAAAATAATATAGCATCAGATCTAAATAGGTTCATATCAGATGCAAAGGTGTGCTCCATTGAGATGGTAGATACAAAATTTTCTCCTTCTTTAAAACCTTTAGTATTTGTGCATGCAATCATGTAGGAATTTGTTGGAAGCTCTAGATCAATGAGAGTGAATGGATCAGTCCTATAATATGATATTATTTACAAAATATCCAAAGATTCAAAAAGTATAATATCATCAAACTTATGAAATAAAAATGACATCAAATTCCAAACAGTAATTTTGAAAGAGGCTTTTGGTACTTGATTTTTCACACCAAAATTGATGAGACCAGATACAAGAAACACTGGAATATATTGAACCTAAAAGATTGAACCAAGTGATATCATATCAGATCCAAATAATATCATATCAGATCCAAATATTTTCATATCATATTCAAGGGTGTGCTCAACCGAGATGGTAGGCACACATTTTTCTCCTTCTTCAAAAATATGAGTATTGGTGCATGCAATCATGTAAGAAATTCCTCGAAGCTATAGGTCAATGAGATTAAATGGATTACTCCTACAATATCATATTATTTCCAAAATATCCAATTAATTACTTATATGTACACCAGAAACATAATTAGAGATAGAGAAATCAAATTCCTCTCCCTTTCCTAGAGCAATCACTGGTAAACTATGCACAAAATTTTAAATAGAAGAATCACTGGAGAATATTTGCATAGAATGAAAGGATGTCTTGAAACTGTAGGGATGTAATGCTATCAAATCCTTTTATGAGATGTGTCCCTGAATCTCATATTACTTTCCAAAAAATAATCCAAGTTTCTCCCAAGCTTCTTGGGGAGTCCGAACCTTCAACGTGAAAGAGGAAATATCTGGAAATACGAGTACACAGATAACCAAAAGCTTCACCTAAGAAGGTCAGAAACTTGCTTCTCTCAGCTGGATGATGAGGCTCAGTCTCCCTTCCCAGTATTATCCTATACTAGACTTGTTTTCCCAATATCAACTGCATATATGCCCTCAAGTCAACACAATTGAAGGATGTTAGGATCTAAGGTGTGGAATATTGAGAATCCATAAGTCTCCTGCTAATCAGACAATATCTCCAATCAAGCTACATAGAACTGTAAAAACTAAACAAAACATTCACACTATGTTAGAATCATTCCTTCCCTCTCGACATGTACACTTTCTGAAGGTCCATCACGCCTGCACCGCTACTCTAAATAAATTCAGAGGAAGTAAGGGACTCTTTGCAGGACTTTGGTGGAAACCCAGTTGCTTTTGGTGTTCAATGGAGAGTATACAAACATGAATCTTGCTTGAAATGACTCTGATACCATGTGAAAATTGGTGTGCAATTTAGATCATCAAGTAATGAGTCAAGAATTATTGATGCAATAAAAGAGGAATGACGATACACACTGAACCACTCAAATCTCATAGGAAACCGATGAGTATATCTCAAATAATTATAGTATCATGTCCATCACATAACTTGGTGTTACAATACTGTTACATAAGAAATAATTCAAATCATTAGGGATGAATTCGACCTACCAACTTGATCGGATTGTATTTGACTACATGGCTAACTAAATATGTGTAAATCACTATCGAACTCCAAGTTGTTAAATTTATATGTCAAAATAAGTCACACAATTAGTTATAATAATTTAAATCAGATTAACTGAAGTGGTAGGTGAGAAAAGGTGCCTTATCCAGATGCATCCATGCATAACTGGTGCTAACTAAACTGAAAGTGAACTAACTGAAAGTAACTGAAGAGTAACTAAGCTTAACTAGTTCCAACTCCATGTGACTGAAGGAGGTTGGTTTCAGGACTCCGATTGGCTCCTAAAATGTATGGATTGGCCTAGGAGGCACCTAAACTGATGCATGTAATTACTTTTAGTGGCATTTTTCCTCTATCAGTGTTCCCCACAATCTAGTGACTTGTACATGTCGCCCCATTAGGCCAAGTGGACCGAATGGTACTAGTGTACCCAATAATTACTAAAAGACTCCTCAGTTAGGATAAAATAATATAATAAATAGTTTGGTCAAGGGAGGATTATAAATCCCAACAAACCAAATATAATACACTTAAGAGATGGAATGTTTATTGTTTTAAATATCTTAAGTTATCTTAGGGCATGGAGGAATCAAACATTCACCCTCGTGCTTGTAAAGTAGGCACTCTTCCATTGAGCTAGAACCCTTTGAGAATTGGGGAAAGGTGCAATATTAAAACCAATATTGCATCATTTCTAGATTCTAAGACAAGGCAACAAATCCCAACATTTTTTCTTACTTGAGAGACCTAAGGAAGTAGTCTTAATGGCTTTGGCCTTGTTTAGATATATGCTAACCACTTCAAATATTACTCATGTAATCAAGATAATGTAGATGCATCTTATAAAATTCACATTTAGACTCTTAAGGATATAATTTCTGATCTGCTAATGTGGCTAAGATGATCATTGTTACAACAAAAGAATCAAAATGTTGCATTGTATAATTGATCCAAAGCATATCAACTCTTGGCATTAAAACTTTATAAATGGTATGGACTCTATTGGCTTCCATATAAGCAACACAAAGGTGATAAAATCCCATTCCATTTTTCATCCAATACTATTGGATTTTAGTATGAACTCTTTCTAGAAGTATTAATTCCTCCTTCCAATAGTCCTATAACAAAGCTTTACATTTCGGTGCTCTAAAAATCACAATAGATGTATGGGTAGAGAAACATATGTTTTTTTTTAGGGTCAAGCTCAACGATGTGTTGCATGCCTCTAGAAAAAGGTACCTCTTTGGGCATATCCTGAAAAAAAATGTTGTATTTCTGAATTAGTAGGTAACAACCAGAAGCTAGTTCTCAACAAGATGATTTTCTATTCAATAAAACCGATCCATAGTTTTCAACATGCTAGAGAAAAATAATGGAACTTTGGGGAGTTGTAATATCCTAAATAAATGGTGTGATAGTAGTGACCCCTTTCGTTTTTAGGTCTGAGCACACTATGAGCTATGTTGGGCACTCCAATGGATATAAAGAACCCTATAATTAAGTTTGAGCATCAAAGTTACAATTATGAACATTTTGAGAGATTTTTGAAGGTCAAAAGTACTAAAACACCTCAGTTCTCAATTCTATAAGTTATGGGTGCATAAACAGACGTAAAAGGGCCTAATCTCCTCCAAATCAGCTATTAGTATACATGGATAGAAAATGTTTCAAAGTTTATGACTACTATTAGTCATCATTTGAGGGTTAGAATTGGTTTTAAGCTAATTGTAATTTTAAATACTATTTCAAGGCTTGGTAATGGTGATTTTCATTGTAATCAAAATTCAAGATTACACTTGACTATGTAAATCTTTTCCCAGACTATGTTTCCATCTACCATGACTGCTTCCAGTACTGAAAATTTACTTCTTACTCCCCCATAGGTTGCCCATAATGTTTCTTTATGTCTGAATTTAACCTAGAACAACTCATACTTGTCCATAGTTAGAGATTTAGGTCTCTTTGTTTCTATTGTTGGTTAAAGAAGTTCCTAGAATTTTGTTAAGCCACTCAAAATTTTGATTTAACATAGAGAGTGCAAAATTCATCTTTCATGCATAAGAACCATGTTGCTTCTAAATTCATGTTTAGAAAACTCGGGATTCAATTGAATTCAGTCCAAAAAGGTTCTAAGAAGCCACAAATGCACATATGGCGTTAATGTTTTGTTACATTTAGTGGGTAATGGAGGTTAGGTGTCATCAATCGCGTTTAGATAGAGCACACAGGAATTGGACCCGGGATTAAGATGGAGCTTGTTGGACTCCTTCAACATGGTGGCTAACACTTGTAAATGGGACGTTGGTTCCTTGGCCAGATTCAACATGGATTCAACATTCGTCAATGGGACCCTGTTTGATTGCTAATACCTCTAGCATTAAGCATTGAGGGAAACACTTTTCTACAAGGGGTGCATTGTTATAACCTTTTGTAGGGATGCAATGCACAAAAAAAGGGCCCATAATATTAATAACAATGAGTTCATTCAATGTAAGGTGCCATAGGTCCACTATGTTTGTAGATATTGTTGAATAAATTTAATGGGGCATCAATAAAGAAGGTCCACGAGGTAGCTAGGAGGTTTCTAGGGTTAGACTTCTCTTGTGATTTATAAACAAGGATGGAGTACTCCTATTGAATCATGGGTGGATACATATTATAAATGGATTTTAGCTTATAGGAGGTTTCCCCTTACAAGAGGAAAGTGAATAGGAGTTGATTACATCCATAAAAGGATCAATTGTAAGTTGTTACCCTAACTCAAGGTGTTGAGGCCTGGAAATTCACAGGCAGCAATAGTAAGGGATTCTCCCCAGTCAATGTTCCCAACTAGCCCATTGACCGTTTAGTATAGGGAATCCATCCGGTTTGCGGTCCGGCCATCGTAGGTCAAGTAACAAAACAAAGGGTTTACCGATTGTGGCCCAGTCCACCGAGTTTTTGTATTTTTGACTTGATGTATGAAATACAAGTGCCTAATTAACAATGCAGGCTAATAAAAATGCAGGGAGATGTCACAATGTGATGCGCAGGTTCTTACCTCTCGTCTTAGCATCCACAAGCATCAAAATCACATGAACAACAGGAAAATAAACTAACTACCTAACCTATCACCAGCGAGCAAGATTATCATTTATTGATGAGTAATGTATTTTACACATGCATTATGAAAAGTTACAGATAGCAGACACCTCTTTCAATACACATGAACAATTAGATATATTTCAACAACCAAATAGCCAATTGCCTATGGACAACTTCCATTACTCATTATGAAACAACATCATAAAATATACTAAAAAAGCATTCCAACAAGAACATAGGTTCAGTAAATTAGAACACTCTCACACGTAATGAGACACAACTGAAAACGAAATAGTTCCTCTTCAACATTGCTCATTTAAACGCATGATACATTCCACTGTTGCCTTTCTCCAACAAGCAAAATTGCAATTTTGATTGTAAAACGAAGTAGTTCCTCTTACAAACAAATTGTTTACAAGTTTTCGCCTCGAAAAAAATTCCTCCTTAAGTCCTCTTTTACAATATTTAAACTTCACCGCATATCGTTTGGACTTCCCCAAACCAATGACCTTTCAGTTCCTCAACGCTCCAGATTTCTCTATCTTTTTTGCGCACGCTCATGATTGGCTAAGTAACCGTTGGACCTTTCAGTTCCACATTTTTTGTTGCTGTTGACTTTGCCTTTCTTGCGACCCTGCCGTCTTTGATTTGATTAAGCTTTGCTTTCACATCGTGGTAGCCCCATCAGTCTAGTGCATTTTACCTGCAATCAATTACTGTGCATTATTCATTGGAGAGGTGTTTTAGATATTAAAATTAACCACATGAAACAACTAATCCACAAGAAAACAACCAGGTGCATCCCTCGATCTGGAAAGAGCTTTGACTAAGCCTTGGGCGGGAAGGTTATAAATTGGCAGTCGGAAGGCTTCGGCATCAGACGCGAAAGAGCTCTGCTGGCCGCAACGATGGAAAGACAAAGAATTGAAGGGGATGAACGTGGGCGGGAAATGCCTTAATCGGATGTCGGGCGGTTTTGCACTTCGGAAGCCAAAGGGATTTCCCAGCCGCAACAGCAAAAGAGAGGAGGTTAAAGACATATGACGGGAGGGCAGGAAAGCTCAAATGGACATCGGAAGGGAAATCTAAGGACCGTACTAACGTAGGACACTAAATGACTTTGAGAGCCGCAACGACGGAAGAGACAGAGTTTTAAAACAGTCGAAATGCATGTGGGAAAAGCTAAATCGGACATCGTAAGACATTACATCGGATGCTAAACCGCTCTGGGAGCCGCAACGACGGACGAGAGAAGACTAATACACACGAAATTCAGGCGGGAAAATTCCCAATCAGAAGTCGGAGCATTTTGCGCTTTGGACACTAAACCGCTCTAGGAGCCGCAACGGCGGATGATAAAAAGATAGTGGCTTCCGATCCAGCATAAATAGACGCACGACCATAGGAAAAATTAAGTGCCTGAAACTCAATAACGGCTACGGTTAAACCAATTCACCTCAAAGCCAAAGGTTTGTTCAAGGGGCCACTAATCCGACGAGGCTCTGGCTAGCAATCCAAAATCAATTTTGCGACCCACAACAAAGTCTTAACACAAGCCTCCTCTGAAATCAGACAACAAATTAATCAAAGTTAAAGCGAGACCAATCATTCAAAGCTCAAACGAACTTAAAGCAATTCTAAATTATGCGGAGGGGCCCAAAATTTAAGAAATTTGGGGAGGACAGTTGCAGTGGCAACACAAGGGTTTGAAATTAATAAGCATGGAGAGTTTATGACCTTATTGTGTGTGCATTATATTTATAGATATAAGGTATAGTTCTACAATGTCAAGGTTAGGAAGATAGGAACTTGATGGCTTTTAAAATATATCGAGAGATTTGGAGTTCTGAAATATCATTAAGCAAGTGTATGCGAAGGAAACATAGTAGTTTTGACTAATATCGAGCAAGGGGGTCTCAATTTAGGTTTAGGATTAGAGTATATAAGGATGTTTGGATGATACAAATATGTTTTTTCATTATTTTAAACAAAAAGAGGATTTTTAGAAAAAAATTATATTTTAAACACCCATTGGTAATTTCATCAATAGTTAGGATAAAATCAAAGATATTTTATTGCTCATTGTCAAATTCATTTTTACCTTCAATGAATGTGACATTGATTTCATTGATACCAAGAAAGGTATCGATGACAGTATCTAATAAAGTATCAAAATATAACTGATACTTTTTTTTTAAAGTATTGGATAAGGAAAAAAAAATTAGACATTGTGCAATATGGCTAGTGGTAAGGAATATTGAATGGATTTCCTCACAAATTCCATTGAGTTTCTTATAAATGGTTTTTCTCTTCTACATATACCAAGAAGTTACATAGGTTCATGAATATAGAATTTTCAAATCATAAATCTACTGCCTAAATAGAGCATGGAGATTTTGGTACAAGTTTGGGAGAGGGAAAAGGAAAAGATGGATTATCATTCATAGATTAAGTTGATAATATCTAAAGGAAGTGTTGACATGAAAAATATCTCAATGAGTATTAACATGAGTATTGGATATTTTTGAATGAGGTGCACCACCAACTGATGTAGCTCTTGCAGTTAATGTTTTGTTTTGCAATTTAGGTTACTATTCCAGGTAATGTTTGATTTGAATATATTTTGGTCTCACTCTCTATGTGTTGACAAAGTGCTATCGATAGGGGTTCACTCCAAAGATATGTCGACACCCATCGACCCAAGCTCTTTAAATATCATCTTGGACATGTTTTTCCCTATCTAGAAACACCTGTGAAGCAGATGCAGTATCAACGAATATGTCTGAGGGAGGACTACAAGAAAAACATATCTACAGAAGGAAGAGGACTTTAACACTTTCTATTACCCTATCGTAGTTTCATTAAGTGATCCATGGTTCATGCACATCATTCATAAGACCTACTTATCATCATTCATAATAGGCTCAGACATTACAACAACATAATTCTGATTCATTTAACTTAACGAAGACATCAAGATATGTTAACCGAATGAACACGGAAAGACTTCGCATCATTAATATTCAAGCATGTAAATTCATAGATTGCACCATCAATAAGTTTCCACATTTTAAAACAAATTTAAAAACAAAAGTAAAACATAGGTTTTGTGCAAAAATGAGTAAGCTAAACGAAAGTTTCCAAATTACAGTATACTTTGGCAGATTTAGAGTATTCTTCGAAATACATTTTCTGAGATATATAGCTTCACAAACTACACGCCAAATTGAACTAGTTAGTTGATTATTATGCAATGTTGTTCAAATACAATTATGTTACAATATAGATCATAACTTAATAATAAGTATACCACTTTTCATGAATTTCGTAATTTGTTACATTCAAAAGATCAAATTGCACTAGTAGTTTTCAAGTTTACCATAAATGTTTGGATTCCAACTAGGTGTTAAAACTAATGAATGAAAACTCCATATCTTTTAGATGCCTAAAGAATATAATATGTATCACACTTTCTATTGAGTATGCTAATAACTTGTAACACTCGAACATCAAATTCCAACTTAGCGATGAAACTTTGGCTTATAGCATGGTGTTGAAATAAAAGTTTGTCTTATAGAATGGTGTTGAAACAAATGGTCAATGATTCAATGTGAAGAGGGTTGGTTTTAAACCTTCAAAATAGTGAGAGATGCATTCAACTCCATCTTTACTATGCTTAAAAAGGGATTTGCAAATTCCATGTGAATGCTTCTCATATATTTTTAAAAGCCTATTTAATTGGTTATAATCATGTATGCAGATATTTTAAAGCCATTCCAAGCTGAGGATTTATCATATGGACAATACCAAATGGCTAATGATCAATAAACATAAAGCAACATTTAGAAAATTTCAGTCTCCTTAAGATGATTTCCAACACATTGAAGCATAACATAATTACATATAATTTATAGTTCAAAAAAGAAAACACGAATAGGAATTTAGATTATTGAGGTTAACCAAGATGCCACATATTTCTTAATTAGAAAATGAAAAACATGATGGCTTCCAAAATATACATCAAACAGAGCAATTGCAACAACCAAGGAATCTATTTTAGTGTTTTTTATTGTTATTGAAGGGCATTCATATGGAGAATTTGAAAACTGCATTACATAATTTGATTTAAAGATTTCATATATGTCTTGTAACCCAACCATTTCCTAAAGAGTTACCACTAGAGCACTTCTCTAGGCTAAGAGACTTACAAAACTATACCAGAAAGCTTATTTCCTCTTAAACTAAGGATATACAATTTTGTAACTAGTAAAAATTACTTATTGTTGAAGAGATTGTTCTTATATATTAGTCATTTAATTCAAACAAACAACATACCACATTTGATCTATTTTCCAAATATAACTGGAAAAACAAAATCTGAGATTTAAGCTTTTTCCAACTAATAATCCTTAGTTTTAAATCCCATACTTCAGATGAGAAAATATCAGAAGGTTTGAAGTTTGGAATAAATTTGAATAAAAATAACAGATGTAATCTTTCCACTATGTCATGAAGAATCTATTATTGATAAATCAATTAACAGAACTATTAGAAATGCCTATTGAATATTGTAATAACAGTGTTTATTTAACAAATTATGAATCTTTACAAAGTTATATCTGGTTAACTGGGTTTAAATTTGATTTCAAAATCTTTAAAATTATCATTCCAAAAAAATAGAATAGTGATTAGAAGATAATAAAAAAAAAAAGAGAGATTAGAAGATAAAAAACTTCTTTTCATTGTTATGTGGGAAGTGTGGAAGACCATGAACAGAGCCAATTTCCTTTTCAGAAACTGTCGATTGAAGCCATTGTCCTGAGCATTATCTCATCAGTTGCTCATCTGATCAGCCTCTCGACAAAAGGCTCTCCGATGGTAAAGTTTTTCCTTACTCTTCCATTTGATTATCTTCTTGGTTTCTTAGAGGAAGCTTCCTCGAAGGGTTTTTGTGGAGCGGGTTTGTTTATTAAGTTGGGAAAAGAATACTACTTTAAAGGGTTGGTTGAAAATTTTACTAGGACCCAATATTAAAGCAAAATTGGTTTTTGTGGAGCAGGTTTGTTTATTAAGTTGAATCCGCTTTAAAGGGTTGGTTGAAAGTCTTACTAGGATCCAATATTAAAGCAAAATTGGTGGCTTTATGGGATTACTCTATTTAGCCAGAAGTTGGGGTCTGACCGCTTTGCAAGTCCTTGGGGACTGTCAAGTAGTGGTTAACTGGACCTCCGATAATAATGTACAACATCGTTCTACGATGTTGCATCATTGGCTGGAAAATACAAAGATTCTGATGGAACGCCTCTCATTCCAGGACATTTCCAGAATTTATAACCCCGTAGCTGATAATCTTTCACAGACAGAGTTAGGTCCACTTGACCGTTTCATTTTTTATAATGTCTTTTTTACAGAGAAGATCCTCAGAACTGGGAGGCTGAAAGTCTTTTAAAGTTGGTTCTGGTGAAGCTCTTATTCATGTGATTCAGGTGAGGATAGTTATAATGTTTCTTGAAAGCAAGTCGTTTAGGTGTGAAGATACGTCAGCTATTTAGATCCCTGTCCAACTGATCATAACCGGCGTTTTCAGACACTGCTTGGTTGTAGAGACGGATCAGATTTCTCTTTCCTTGTCATTGAAACATTATGGGCGTTTTCAACCGGTTTGTTTTTCGCACAATGCAACGTAGCTGTATTCTCTGATTCGTATTATTGGCGTTTTCAACCGGTTTGTTTTTTGCTCAATGCAACGTAGCTGTATTCTCTGATTCGTATTGGAATTTACCTATTAACTGTCGTAGGATTGTGGTGTTTTGAACCTGCCCGACTGCATGGTCGGTTACAAACTTTTTGAAACATTGTCCTGATAGCTTCGTGAAGGCTGAAGACTCAGCTTTGCGGCTTCTGTAATTTTGACATGGTTTTTGACAATAAACAACTATTTTTTGCCCCTTGAAAAAAAAATATAAAAACGAACCTCATAGAGAGTGTGTCAAATTGCACAGAGTCTATATCTGAAAGGGTAGCGATTCACAAGCTGAAAATCGGAAAATTGGGACCCTAAAATGTCATAAAAAGAAAATTGGAATGAAAATGTCAAGATTATGTCTACATAGAATGCAATTCCAGATAGAAATCAAATGCATTTAATGATTTGACAGCATAATACCAAACAAGAGATCAGTGGTTTCAAGATTTGAAACTAGAAATTAATTTCATCAAGAGCATCAAAATATCATGGGAGCATTTTTATTGCAGAAGACTAAGTTAAGTGGGACATAGTAATGGATAACACTTACCGTTCAGTTGAGTTTCATATCAGGCCTTGGTTCAAATGAAGAAATCTGCATAAAGAGTCACAGTTGGGCTCGACAGGACAAATCGGAAGCCAACTCCATGACTTTGCAGTTAAACTGTAAACGCCCACATCCATCCTTCCCTTGGCTTCGAAGCACACCCAATCCCCTACTTAACGTTGAAACGGGAGCGGGAGTCCACGTTTACCTTCAGAAGCTCCCAGATAAGTACCTCCTTTAGAATCCTCCCATGGTTTTCCAATAGGAATCCTGCCAACAAAATCCGTGAACCGCAGGCAACCCTGTGATGACACAAATTAGGTATATCAGGTATATCTGGCAACGGAGCAAAGAGGGCATTGTCATTTTGCATATTAACACCAACAATGCTTTGCCCCCATGCAATGTCCGGCAGCCCCGAATAGAATTTGGCCTCACAGTATAACTAACAACAATCACTGAAAACCATCGTCTAAGTAGCTACGCGCAGATTCTCAGCAATATACGTTTTCGTACTCCATGACTTCTCAAGGATTCAACCAAGGTCAATCCAGAAAGGATCTAAGCGGCCACCCATGCACATATGGGGTAACATTTTGTAACATTTAGCCGTTAATGGAGGTTAGGTGTCATCAATCGGGGTTAGCTAGAGCACAAGGGAATTGGACCCAGGATTAAGATGGAGCATTTTGTAACATTTAGCCGTTAATGGAGGTTAGGTGTCATCGAACGGGGTTTGCTAGAGCACAAGGGAATTGGACCCAAGATTAAGATGGAGCTTGTTGGACTGCTTCAACATGGTGGCCAACACTTGTAGACCGGACGTTAGTTTTTTTTTCCTAATTCAACATGGATTCAACATTAGTCAATGAGACATTTTTTTTTATGGCTAATACCTCTAACATCAACCATTGAGGGCAACAATTTTCTACAAGGGGTGCATTGTTATAACTTTTTGTAGGGATGTAGTGTGAAAAAGGCCCATAATATTAATAGCAATGAGGTCATTCAATGTAAGGTGATATAGGTTAATGAGGTAGTTAGCAGGTTTCTTGCGTTAGTGTTTTCTTGTGATTTATAAACAAGGATGGAGTACTCCTATTTAAGCATGGGTGGATAGATATTGTAAATGGATTTTAGCTTATAGGAGGTTTCCCCCTACAAGAGGAAAGTGAATAGGAGTGGATTACATCCATAAAAGGATCAATTGTAAGTTGTTACCTAAACTCAAGGGTTTAAAACTAACAAGCATGGAGAGTTTATGATCTTATTGTGTGTGTATTATATTTTTAGAGATAAGGTATAGTTCTACAATGTCAAGGTTAGGAAGATAGGAACTTGATTGCTTTTAAAATATCTCGAGCAATTTGGAGTTGTGAAATATGATTAAGCAAGCATATGCATAGGAAACATAGTAGTTTTGACCAATATCGAGCAAGGGCGTCCCAATTTACGGTTCGGATTAGTAGATTAGGATGATACATTTATGTTTTTTCATTATTTTAAACAAAAGGAGGATTTTTAGAAAAACTTATACTTTAAACACCCATTGGTAATTTCATCAATAGTTAGGATAAAATCAAAGATATTTTATTGCTCATTGTCAAAGTCATTTTTACCTCCAACGAATGTGATGTTGATTTCATTGATACCAAGAAAGGTATCGATGACACTATCTAATAAAGTATCAAAATATAGCTCATACTTTTTTTTTTGAATTGTTGGATAAGGAAAAGTTGTTTTAGACATTATGCAATATCAATAGTGGAAAAGAACCTTGAATGGATTTCCTTGCAAAATCCATTGAATTTCTTATAAATGTTGTTGCTCTTCTGTATATACCAAGTAGTTACATAGCTTCATGAATCTAGAACTTTCAACTCATAAATCTACTGCCTAAATAGAGCATGGAGATTTTGCTACAAGTTTGGGAGAGGGAAAAGGAAAAGTTGGATTGTCATTCATAGATTAAGTCGATAATATCTAAAGGAAGTGTTGACATGAAAAATATCTCAATGAGTATTAACATGAGCATTGGATATTTTTTAATGAGATGCACCATCAACTGAAGTAGCTCTTGCAGTTAATGTTTTGCTTTGCAATTTAAGTTACTATTACAGTTAATGTTTGCTTTGAATATATGTTGGTCTCAATCTCTATATGTTGACAGAGTTTTGTCAATAGGGGTTCACTCCATAGATATGTCGACACGCATCGACCCAAGCTCCCTAAACATCATCTGGGAGATGTTTTTCCTTATCTAGAAACAACTTTGAAGCATATGCAGTCTCGCCCAAGATGTCTGAGGGAGGACTACAAGAAAAACATATCCGCAGAAGGAAGAGGACTTTCACACTTTCGAATACCCTATCGTAGTTTCATTAAGTGATCCATGGTTCATGTGCATCATTTATAAGACCTACTTATCATCATTTATAATAGACTCACACATTACAACAACATAATTCAAATTCGTTTAACTTAACGAAGACATCAAGATATGTTAAACCAATGAACACGGTAATACTTTGCATCATTAAGATTCAAGAATGTAAATTCATAGATCGCACCATCAATAAGTTCACACATTTAAAACAAATTTAAAAACAAAACTAAAACATAGGTTTTGTGCAAAAATGAGTAAAATCAAGGAAAGTTTCCAGATTAAGGTATAGTTTGGGAGATTTAGAGTATTCTTCTAAATACATCTTGCCACATATAATAGATTTACAAACCACATGCCAAATTGAACTAGTTAGTTGATTATTATGCTATGCTATTTAAATACAATTATGTTACAATATAGATCACAACTTACTAATAAATATGCCACTTTTCATGCATTTCCTAATTTGTTACATTCAAAAGATCAAATTGCACTAGTATTTTTAAAATTTACCCTAAATGTCTCGATTCTAACTAGGTGTTAAAACTAATGATACTTCATTGAATGTAAAATAACAATTTTTTAAACCCTAAAAATAAAAGCTTTTAAACATTAATGAAAATTCCATATCCTTTAGATGTCTAAAGAATACAATATGCATCACACTTGTGATTCAGTATACATCAGTGTACTTAATAACTTGTAACATTCGAACATCAAATTCCAACTTAGGCATGAGAGTTTGGCATATAGCATGGTGTTGAAACAAATGGTCAGTGATTCAATGTGAAGAGGGTTGGTTTTAAACCTGCAAAATAATGAGAGATGCATTCAACTCCATCTTTACTATGCTTAAAAAAGGATTTGCAAATTCTATGTGAATGCTTCTCATATCTTTTTAAAACCCTATTTACATGGTTATAATCATGTATGCAGATATTTTAAATCCATTCAAACTTGAGGATTTATCATATGGACAATACCAAATGACTGAAGATCTATAAACATACACCAACATTTACAAAATTTCAGTCTGCTTAAAAGATGATTTCCAGCACAGTTGAAGCATAACATAATTACATATAATTTATAGTTCAAAAAAGAAAACACACTTCGAAATTTAGATTATGGAGGCTAACCAAGATGCAACATATTTCTTAATTAGAAAATGAAAAATATGATGACTTCCAAAATATACATCAAATAGATCAATTGCAACAACCAAGGAATCTATTTTAGTTTTTTCTATTGTTATTGAAAGACATCCATATGGAGTAATTGAAAACTGCATAACATAGTTTGATTTAAAGATTACATATATGTCTTGTAACCCAACCATTTCATAAATTTCAGACTTACTACTAGAGCACTTCTCTAAGCTAAGAGACTTACAAAACTATACCATAAAGCTTATCTCCTCTTAAACTAAGGATTAACAATTTTATAACTAATAAAAATGCCTTAGTGCTGAAGAGATTGTTCTACTATATCAGTTGTTTAATTCAAACAAACAACATACCATATTTTATATATTTTCCAAGTATATCTAGAAAAACAAAATCTACCAACTATCATCCAAATACTATTTCAAAGTTCTTTAAAAAATTACAAAGTTATTAACCAATTCCTTTGAATAGAGGATACTTTCTTTCTTCCCAATAAATGTGAAAAACAATCCCCTTCTTGCTTTAATTCCATGCAAACAGGATTCTTCCTTAATTCCTTGTAAACACTAGAAATGAGATTTCAACTTTCTAATCTTTTCTAACTAATAATCCAATAAAGCAAGTATATTTCACCCATCACCCACTAAATAATTAGTTTTAAATCCCATACTTCAAATGAGCAAATATCACAAGGTTTGAAGTCTGGAATAAATTTGAATAAAAATAACATATATAATCTTTCCACGATGTCATGAAGAATCTATTATTGATAAATCAATTAGCAGAATTATTAGAAATGCCTATTGAATGTTGTAATAACTGTGTTTATTTAACAAATTATGAATCTTTACAAAGTTATATCTGGTCAACTAGGTTTAAATTTGATTTCAAATTCTTTAAAATCACCATTCTTCAAAAATAGAATAGTGATTCGAAGATAAAAAAAAATGGGATTCTATCTTCTTCAAAAATGGAGATTAGAAGATAAAAAACTTCTTTTCATTGTTCTCTCGGAAGTGTGGAAGACCAGGAATAGAGCCAATTTTCCAGTGGATCAGCCTATCGACAAAAGGCTCTCCTAAGGTAAAGTTGTTCCTTACTCTTTCATTTGATTATCTTGTTGGTTTCTTAGAGGGAGCTGCCTCGAAGGGTCTTTGTGGAGAAAGTTTGTTTATTAAGATGGGAAAGAATACTACGTTAAAGGGTTGTTTGAAAGCCTTACTAGGATCCAATACTAAGGCAGAATTGGTGGCTTTATGGTATTATTTTATCTAGCCAGAAGTTGGGTCCTGACTGCTTTGCAAGTCCTTGGGGACTCTCAAGTAGTGGTTAACTAGGCCTCGGGTAATGCACACCATCATTTTAAGGTGTTGCATCATTGGCTGGAAAATACAAAGATTCTGATGGAACACTTCTCATTCCAGCACATTTCCAGAATTTATAACGTCGTAGCTGATAATCTTTCACAGACAGAGTTAGGTCCACTTGACCGTTTCATTTTTTATAATGTCTTGGTTAACTAGACCTCGGGTAATGCACACCATCATTTTAAGGTGTTGCATCATTGGCTGGAAAATACAAAGATTCTGATGGAACACTTCTCATTCCAGCACATTTCCAGAATTTATAACGTCGTAGCTGAAAATCTTTCACAGACAGAGTTAGGTCCACTTGACCGTTTCATTTTTTATAATGTCTTTTTTAAAGCGAGCATCCTCAGAACTGGGAGGATGAAAGTTTTTTAAAGCTGGTTCTGGTCAAGCTCTTATTCATGTGATTTGGGTGAGGACAGTAATATTGTTTCTTAAAAGAAAGTCTTCTAGGTGTGAAGATTAGGCAGCTATTTAGATCCTTGTTCAACTGATCATAACTAGCGCTTTCAAACACTGCTTGGTGGTAGAGACGGATCGTACTTCTCTTTCCTTTTCATTGAAACGTTATGGACATTTTCAACCGGTTTGTTTTTTGCTCAATGCAACGTAGCTGTATTCTCTGATTCGTATTGCAATTTACCTATTAACTGTGATAAGATTGTGATATTTTGAACCTTCACGACTGCATGGTCGGTTAAATAATTTTTGAAACATTATCTTGATAGGTGGGTGAAGGTTGAAGACTCAGCGCAGCAGCTTCTGTAATTTCGAAATCGTTTTTTATGATAAAAATACAATTTTTTGCCCCTTAGAAAAAAATATAAAAATGAGTAGAGAGTGTGTCAAATTGCAGAGAGTTTATATCTAAAAGTGTAGCAATTCGCAAGCTGAAAATAGGAAACAATTTAATTCTACACATGTCCTTTCTGTTAGCCAAAACCAAGCCGACTAAACTTGAGTTTACCCTTCTCTTAATATTAAAAATTAAATATTTTCACCCCGACCTCTTTTTCTTTTTTTTCACTAGTCTAGTGAAACTTGTCTAAGTCTCAACTACACAAGTTTATAAATTTTGGTCGGACTTTGGACTAGACTAATTTACTTCGACTTACTTGTAGGTTCTACCGACTGATTTTTACCTCGACCACTTGTCACCTCCAAGTCTGCTGACCTCTTCTACCGACTGATTTTTACCTCGACCACTTGTCACCTCCAAGTCTGCTGACCTCTTCAACCTTTAAGTCGGCTGATCTCTTCGACCTCTAAGTTGGCTGGTGGCTGGCCTCTCCGACCTCTTGAATCGACTAATGTGCCATAAAACTTGGAACTTTCACAGAGTGAGAAATTTATGGATTCTTGTTCTTTCACTCAACAGAAATTGTGAAAGACATTTACACAAGTAAATCTAGAAATAATGTGCGGCCAAATAAACATGCATTCAACCATAAAATATTTCATTTATATTTCTATACGGAAATTACAAAGGTATTACAAACTTGACTATCCAAACTTGTCAGCTCGGCTCACCAAATTATCCTTTTACAGAGCTTCGACTCTTCAACTTACACAGCTTGGACTCTTCAACTAAATCACATACACAGAAGCTTGAGCTTCAACTTCTCTTTTTTTCATCGTGGAGTTCTCTCATGAGTTCTAATGTCTAATGTGTCTAGCGACTATTGACTAACTTAATTTACAATCTTCTTCTTCTATTTATAGGCAACCTGAAAATTGCTTCTACATGAATCGACTAACTCACCATTAAAGACTGTAATAACTATCTACCTAACAACTTAGCTTCAGAAATAAATTCGACTCGTTTACATTGCCGAATCGTGGACTCTTTCCTCTTGTCAAACTGACCGACAAGATCTTGACTGATATAGACTCTAACAGAGTCAGCTGAGAGCCTGGTACGGATGTGCAAATGATTAATATTTCCAACACTCCCCCTTAATTATGAGTAGATGGATATTTTTTTTAAAACAAAATTTACAAAAATGTTTCATATCTTAGACATGCTCTATTTATGAGAGAGTTCACTATGGAGAACTTGTCATTCCAAGACAACTATGCAAATACTAGAATGTATCCTTTGCCAATGGTTTTGTAAAGATGTCTGCAAGTTGATCTTCAGACCTGCAAAATTCTAAGCAAATTTTCTTTGTTGTTCACCAACTCTCTTATGAAATGAAACCTTGTGTCGATGTGCTTGGTTCTCTTGTCAAACACATGATTCTTTGATAATGCTATGGATGAATTATTGTCGCAGAAGATGGTTGTTGGTTCTTGATGGTTCTGAGACAAGTGTTTTAACACTCTCCTCATCCAGACAGCTCGACATGCAGCACTTGTCATTGCAACATACTCTGCTTTAGCTGAAGACAGAGTTACTATGGGTTGTTCCTTTGAAGCCCATGAAAGAACACCTGTACCAAAATGAAATGTGTACCCATATGTGCTCTTCTTGTCATCTATGCTACCTCCATTGTCACTGTCAGTGTAACCAATGAGTTTAAAATTTTCTGAGGTTGAATACATGATTCCAAGGTCTTTTGTGCCACTTACATATCTTAGAATTCTTTTACCTTCTTGCCAATGTGAGTCTTTTGGTGACTGCATGAACCTTGAGATGACACTTACTCCATACATGATGTCTGGTCTTGTCGCTATCAAATACATAAGGCTACCAACAATCCTTTTGAATAGCGTCGGATCTACAGTTGTTTCTTCATCGTCCTTGCTCAATTTTAAACCTGTTATTACTGGTGTTGGGGCTGTCTTGCAATTTTAAATGTAAATATTTTTAAAACTTCACTTGCATACTTTGTGTGTGATATAAAAATACCACTTTCATACTGCTGAACTTCAATGCCTAGAAAAAACTTCATAAGCCCCAAATCAGTCATTTCAAATTCACTTTCAATGACTACTTTAGAATATGCTATGCCAAAATCACCAGTAAATATTAAATCATCTACATACAAGCAGACAATTAACATCTTACCTTGCTCGTCGAATTTGGTGTACAAAGTTGGTTCACTTTTCCTTCTGTGAAATCGATTTTTAGTGAGATAGGAATCAATCCGACTGTACCAAGTTCTAGGAGCTTGCTTCAAACCATAGAGTGCCTTTTTCAGCCTATACACTTTATGCTCTTGAACTGGAACATCATACCCTTATGGTTGTTCCACATATACTTCCTCATCTAAATAACCATTTAAGAATGCCTACTTGACATCCATTTGATGAACATGCCATTTGTTTTGTGCAGCAATAGCCAAAACTATTATGACTGTATCCATGCATGCAACAGGTGCAAACGTTTCATTGAAGTCTATTCCAGGTTGTTGTGTGAACCCTCTTGCTACCATTCTTTCTTTGTGCTTTTGCACATTCCCATCAGCATCTTTCTTTTTCTTGTAAATCCATTTGACACTGATTCCATCCTTATCTTTTGGTACGTCAACCAGTTCCCATGTCTGGTTCTTCTCAATGCATTCTATTTCTTCATCCACGTCTTTTTCCCATACTTTTTCTTCAACAACTTCTTCAAATGTTAGTGGATCATATATAGGAGAAAATAATGCAAAGAGAGAGAATGAATTTGGTGTACCAGCTTCATATATCTCTTACAGACTTCTTGTCTTCACCGGTTCTATTGATGTCGACCTTGACGAAATGCTTGATGGATTCGACTGTCCTCTTGGTGCACATGTTATTGTAGCTTGAGTTGCCACTTGTGTCAATGGTCCTTGTGATGAACCATGTCATGGTGTCATGGGAGTCGAAGTTTCTATGACCGGTTGACTTACATGTGGTGTTTGAACCACTTCCTCTTTCATATCATCATTGTCGACATTCAACACAATCTTGACATTTATGTCAACAGTTCCATCCCATGACTCATTCTTGAAAAATTGAACATCTCAAATGATTATCACTTTCCTTGTGATGGGATCATACAACTTGTATGCTTTTGTGTCCTTAGAATAGCTGACAAAAATACATTTCTGTCCCTTCTTGTCTAGCTTCCTTCTCAGCTCATCCAGAACATGAGCATATACAACACAACTAAAAACTTTTAAATGTGAAACACTATGATTCATACCTATCCATGCTTCTTGGGAAACTTTGTTCTTCACACTCTTTGTCGGACACCGATTCATAATGTATACATTAGTTGTGACTGCTTCACCCCAATATTCATTTGGCAAGTGCTTGGATGCCAACATGTTGTGCGCCATCTCCATGATGGTTCTATTCTTTCTTTCATCAATACCGTTCTGCTAAGGTGTATACCGTGCAGTAAATTGCTTCTGTATGCCATGGGTCTTGCAAAAATTTAGAAATTCATTTGAAACATATTCACCTCCTCTGCTAGTCCTTAATATCTTGATGCGGTACCCACTCTGGTTCTCCACAAGTGCCTTGAACTACTGAAAATAACTAAATGCATCAGATTTATGTTTCAAAACATATACCCATGTTTTTCTTGAGTATTTATCAATAAAAGTTAGAAAACACTTGCAGCCACTAATGAATGATGTCTTCATTGGACCACAAATATCAGAGTGCACAATTTCAAGTGGCATGCATGCTCTATAGGACTTTCTGATTGGAAAAGTCTCTCTGTGTTGCTTGCCAAAAATGTAGCCTTCACAAACCCTTTCTGGTCTGTCAATCAATGGTAATCCTTTCACCATATTCTTTGTGTGCAGTAGCTTCATCCCACCAAAATTCAGATGTCCAAATCTAAAAGGCCACAACCAGGATTCATCCTGAACTTCTGTCTGAAATGCAGCTTGCAAATTAGCATTGCCATTTTCTTTCTTGTCAAGGAGCTCGACTATTTCTTTACTTTCTGACTTGAATGCAGCTCTTGTATTTGCCTTCCATTTCATGTCATTGACTATCCTCAATGGAAACAAGTTGTTGCTTGTCATTGGCACTTTTTCTATCAGTTGGTCACTTGGACGTTTGTCTTTGATCACACAATGATCATCTTCCATGTAGACTCTATAGCCTTTTTGTATCAACTGTCCAATGCTTAACAAATTATGTTTCAGACCTTCTACATGATAGAAATCAAGGATATAATTAGTCTCCCCTGGTTTGGTTAGAATATCAACAATGCCTTTTCCTAAGATAGTAACTTGGACATTGTTTCCAACTGTAAGATTAGTTTAAACTGAATTGTCTAGATTAGAAAACAAGTTTAAATTACTAGTCATGTGGTTGTTGTATCCTGAATCTAAGTACCATATGTCATGTGGACTTTCTTTAACAACATTGCATTTGAGTGGAGATGTCAATGCCATTAACATTGCACTTGTCGATGTGTTGGTGCTGGTTGACTGACTTGGGCTTTGCCTTCCTTGGTCATATTGTTTCTTCCTGCATTCATATGCATAATGGCCAAATTTATTACATAATAACATTGAATTTTTTTATTATCAAACCTCTCGCCACTTGGATGACTTGGGTTTTGATTATCTCCTCTACCACCAACATTTGCATGACTTCTGCTTCATCCTTTTCTTGAAGAACTTCTTCCTCCACCTTCGAAGTTTTTTCTCCCCCTGCCTCTACCATGGCTTACGGATGACTATGCTGCAAATGCACCTTCCAATGATGTTTGTGTTCTATTGAGTCTGTGTTCATGATTGAAGAGTGAAGCTTGCATCTCATCAATGGTAAATGTCGACATGTCTATGTGTTCTTCTAAGGTCACAACCAAGTTTTCAAATATTGGGGGAAGACTTCGGAGAATTTTTTCAACCACCCTTTTGTTTTATATGGCTTCTACATGAGATTTCAATTGGTTTACCAAACCAACAACTCCAGTGTAGAATGTGTTGCGAGTCTATGAATCTTTCATGGACAAAGATTCAAAATCTCTTCTTAGAGACCGAAGCTTGGATGTCCTTACCTTATCCAAACCTTGATAGCTGGTCTCCAATGTACCACATGCCTGCTTAGCATTAGTTTTTACTGCTACTATTGGGAGTATGCTTTCATGCATAGCTTGATGTATGTAAAACATAGCTTTTCCATTTTTCTTCCTCTGTTCCCTCAGGACATCTTTCTCAGCCTGTGTGACATTGTTATATGTTGTCATGTCTACTGGTTATGCATAGCCATGCTAGACTATCTCCCAGACATCTTGATCTCGAAATAAAGCCTTCATTGTTAAAGACCAATATTCATAATTCTTTACTATAAAAATTGGAGTTTGCAATAAACCAGAAGTGGAAGCCATTTTTAATTTTTTTTAATTAACATTGCTTAGAAAATTAATTTTCCACTTTTTCAAGACAACATGTCTTTCATAAACCTTGCTCTGATATAAAACTTACTTTCATATAAACCTTGCTTTGATACCAGCTAGCCAAAACCAAACCGACTAAAATTGAGTTTACCACTCAGTTAATATTAAAAATTAAATATTTTCACGCCAACCTCTTTTTCTTTTTTTCACTAGTCGGGTGAAACTTGTCTAAGTCCTAACTAGACAAGTTTATAAATTTGGTCAGACTTTCGACTCAACTAATTTACTTCGGCTTACTTGTCGTTTCTACTAACTGATTTTTACCTCGACCACTTGTGACCTCGATGTCAGCTGACCTCTTCAACCTTTAAGTCGACTGATCTCCTCGACCTCTAAGTCGGCTTAGTCAACCCACCATGTTGGTTCATTTTGGTCGAAATATACAGAGTATGTTTCTTAATCTAAAAAACTTAAGAAATTACAAATGCTTTTCTCCTGTGAGTAATATGAAGTAAAAATGGACACATTAACAGTCCAACATAACTTATAAAACATATACCCAAATATGCAGGAAGACTTGAGTCGACCAATGTGTCGTAAAACTTGGAACTTTCAGGGAGTGAGAAATTTATGGATTCTTGTTCTTTCACTCAACCGAAATTGTGAAAGACATTTACAAAAGTAAATCTGGAAATAATATGTGGCCAAATAAACATGCACTTAATCATAAACTATTTCATATATATAACTATGTGGAAATAACAAAGGTATTATAAACTTGTCTGTCTAGACTTGTTGGCTGACCGACTGATCCTTTTACAGAGCTTTGGCTCTTCAAATGAATCACATACATAGAAGCTTGAGCTTCAACTTCTCTTTTTTTCACCCTGGAGTTCTCTCGTGAGTTCTGATGTCTAATGTGTCTAGTGACTAGTGACTAACTTAATTTACAATCTTCTTCCTTCTTCTTCTATTTATAGGCAACGTGAAAATTGATTCTAGATGAATCGACTGACTCACCATTAAAGACTGTAATAAGTATCTACCTAACAATTTAGCTTTAGAAATAAATTCCACTCGTTTACATTGCCGAATCATGGACTCATCCCTCTTTTCAGACTAAATGACAAGATCTTGACTCATACAGACTTAGACAGAGTTAGCTGAGAGTCGAGTATGGATCTGTGAATTATTAATATTTCCAACATTTTCTTTATGTTGCGAATTTTGGACCTTAAAATTGCATAAAAATAAAATTGGAATGAAAATGTCAAGACTACGTCTACATAGAATGCAATTCTAGATAGAAATATAATGTATTTAATGATTTGACAACAATAATACCAAACACGAGATTAGTGATTTCAAGATTTGAAACTAAGAAATTAATTTCATCAAGAGCGTCAGAATATCATGAGAGCATTTTTATTGCAAAATATTAAGTTAAGTGGGACACAGTAATGGATAACACTTACCGTTCAGTTGAGTTTCATATCAGGCCTTGGTTCAAATGAAGAAATCTGCATAAGGTCAGAGTCACAGTTTGGCTCGACAAGACAAATCGGAAGCCAACCCCATGACTTTGCAGTTAAACTGTAAACGCCCACATCCATCCTTCGCTTGGATTTGAAGCAAACCCAATTCCTTACTCCCACAAAATCAAACCACTTATTTGAATGCCCAATCCTCCCTACATCCTCCAACAAACTCAAACAACTTATTAGAATACCAAATCCTACCTACTTTCTCACACATCAATGGAGGCATTCTTGCAATCTCGGACCACAATACGTTGAAATGGAAGCGAGAGTCCACATTTACTTTTAGAAGCTCCCAAAAGGATTTGCAAATTCCATGTGAATGGTTCTAATATATTTTTAAAATCTTATTTAATTGGTTATAATAATGTATGCAGATATTTTAAAGCCATTCAAACTTGAGGATTTATCATATGGACAATACCAAATGGTTGAAGATTTATAAACATACACAAACATTTAGAAAATTTCAAGCTCCTTAAAAGATGATTTCCAACACAGTTGAAGAATAACATAATTACATATAATTTATAGTTCAAAAAAGAAAACAAACATCGAAATTTAGATTATCGAGGTTAACCAAGATGCAACATGTTTCTTAATTAGAAAATTAAAAATATGATGGCTTCCAAATATACATCAAATAGAAGAATTGCAACAACCACTGAAACTATTTTAGTGTTTTTTATTGTTATTGAACGACATCCATATGGAGAATTTGAAAAGTACATAACATAGTTTGATTTAAAGATTACATATATGTCTTGTAACCCAACCATTTCATAAATTTCAGAGTTACTACTAGAGCACTTCTCTAGGCTAACAAACTTACAAAACTATACCATAAAACTTATTTCCTCTTAAACTAAGGATATACAATTTTGTAACTAGTAAAACTGCCTTATTGTTGAAGAGATTGTTCTACTATATCAGTCAATTAATTCAAACAAAAAACATACCACGTTTTATCTATTTTGCAAGTATAACTGGAAAACTAAAATATGAAAACTAAGCTTTCTAATCCTTTCCAACTAATAATCCAGTAAAGCACGTAAGAATGATCATCTTAGCCAGGACAAATTGGAAGCCAACTCCATGACTTTGTAGTTAAACTGTGTTACCATCTAATTTGTACTTAGTGGTTTTTTATCAAGTGAGCTTGGTGAACAGGACAAGGATAACTTGTTCGGACTTCAGAAGACCTTCAGTCTTACTTCTGGGAAGCTTTGTTGTACTATATCACATGTTCATACCCCATGGGGGAATTGTAATAAATGTTCTAGCATGATAGTGTCTATAAAAGACTTAGTCTCTTAGACTTTATTTGTCAATCCGATCAGCCCAGGGTGTTTTCTCCCTTGGTTATTATTGGTTGTTGAATAAACGACTGATAATTTCTGAGTTTTTCACTCCATACCTCCAAAGTTGGGGTGGTTGGCTTGGCATTTAGGCCTATTGAGGTTATTAGAGTCTATGTGTCAATGTATAGACATGCTAGGCATCATGGTCGAGTCATATGAACATGTCCAAGTCCCCCTATGTTTTTTCAACTTTTTAATTTTTTTAATTTTTCAGTGTTTTTTATTAAAATTTAATTTTTCCAAAAATTAGGCTATTTTTTAGTAGTTTAATTGGAAAAATTGATTTTGTAATAAAAGTGGGCCAAATAATCAGTTTCAGTCATGTAGGTGCTCATTTTCAAGCTAAGAGCACCATGTAAACCCATGGACCCACTATTTCCTAGTTTTGAGTGATTTTCCATCACTCAGGTCAGAAAGCACCAAAAATCAATTATTGATTATTTTAATTAATAAATTGATGAATAATGGAGCAAATCCAGAATCATAGATCAGTGCATTCTTAGTTGATTTGATTGAAATCAATCAGATATGAACCAAATTGACTGGATTTGACAAATCCTTGACTGAAGGAGGTGATCAAATCAGATCCAGAGTTGATCGTCATTATCCTTTATGAGGAATTTTGCCCTCCCTCTCTCCTCCACACATTTTGGCTCATCTAGATGAGTTTTGGTGGATGTTTCAGTCAACAGGTTGAGGTGTCAATCAGATCAGCTCTCCGATTGACAGTTGCACTCAGTGAGACTCAAATCTGGCTCAGTTCAGCTTCAGATCTGCATTGATTGGCTCTCCAACAATTGATTTGGTCTATCTCCTTGGGATTCGTGCCCCCTAGGCTGGATCTCCTAGTTTTTGTATATATCCAAGCATAAGCCTCCTCTTCCAAGCTAGTTAAAACTGGGATTGAGGAGCTGCTGCTATTGTACTATTGTTATTGTTCATTTGAAATAAAGATAAAGTTTGGAGGCAAGATGGTGTTGTGCCATTGTATGTGTGGATTACCATTGCCATTTTTTTACTGAGGTAACCTATATCTGTGTTCATGATTTGCTAATTTCTTGTAGATCCATTGTTAAGATTGATAATAAGCTTATTATAATATTGATAGGAAAAGTGATTTTCAATAAGTTTATTGGCCATCTCTTTCCTTTGATGCATGTTTAGAGATCTAGATTCAACATGTTCTATAAGCTTATATGCATGTTATTCTGAATCTCTGTGTATGTATTAATCGAATCTCACAAGTTTTTTTTTTATTTCAGTTGAGCTACAGGTTCCTAGATTGGAGAGGATGCTGATCTAGTTTGCTTCTTCATTTTCTCCAAAACCTTCCAAAGGCATAGTCCCTCGACATTCCACCTGAAAGCTCCATTGTGGATCTTCAAGGCTACCAGCATTTCTCTCCTCCTCTTCCTCCCTCAAAATCAACTCTTTTACCCTGTTACTTTGTTCATATATTTGATATTTTTTAGATCTATCATCTTAAAAGTAAATTTGACATAGATCTATCTTCTCAAATCCCATAATATAGATCTTGCTCTTAAAAGGTTTCATAAGCATTCTAGATCTAGCTTTAGGAAAATCATCATTTTTGCATGGAATTTTAAAGAAAATTTGTAGCTTGCATGCATTAGATTTCTGTTTGCTGTTATAAAAGATAATTTAGCAATCAGTGCACATCATATTGGCTGCCTAAAAGGCAAGCCAAGATCCCAAGGAAAGCTTTCTTTCCTTGGTTCCTTTTTTACCTTTTTTAACTAGTTTTTACGTAGTATTTTTTGGTTAAACGTAAGCTGAACCAAAGGTACTTTAAAAGTGATTTTGGGCATATTTCAGTCTAATAATATTTCTAGTTTTTATCAGGCATAAAAAAAAAAAGAGGAGCTGCTGCTCGAAAGTGACTTTTGGGCCTCTGAATCCTCCTAGGGGTCTCCCTTTTTGACTAAAATCTTTAATTTTTGTACTTTGTAAGTTCTTGATTTCATTATATATAAGAATCAAGAGGTATCATATCGGTTTTTTGATATTGTAACCACTTGTAATAAAAATAATTTTTGAATAGGCTATTTCGAGCCTATTCCCCATCCCCCCTAGGGGGATATGCATCCGTGTCATTTTTCGCTTTTCGCTCATCTTTTTCAATCTAGCGTAGTATTAATCTGTAGGGTAGTATACTTTTATATAAAATCAATTCCATATTCCATTTCTATTATTTTCAAAGTAACTTTAATACTTACCCCACGAGCCTCCTTTTGAGCCGAAAGGTGAAGAAAGGTTCATGGTAGTCTAATTGGAAAACTGTGGTTTGCTCCTATTTTTACATTTCATTTGCTATCATCATTTGTTTCAATAACCATAAAAAATCAACCCCTCCTTGATTCCCCGAATTAGGTCCACTTGGACCGAAAGAGGTTCCTGGACAGCTTTCTTTTTTAACAAGAACATCCATCTAAAAATTTACTAAAATTTACAAGAATACGGTGTGTATGCTCTGCAATTGGATACAGTTTGTCCAATCACTCAAGCTGTATCAAAATAATTTGAGTGACTAATATAATTAGGATTCACTCCCCCAAATTGACAAACCATCAGGTGAAAATCCAACACATAGATGAAACCATTACAGTGGAAAAATACCCAAAGGAAGCAGGAACTTCTGAAAAGTGACCTCGGGGCGCCGATCTCTGTCACACCCTAATAGGTGCATTATGAACAATAGCCCCAAATACTCCATTCAGCCCACATATTCCTTGCGAGTAGTCGTGAAGGTTTAGTTTTGGACATACTTCAAGTACTCTCGGGTATATCTGGAGTCCACCCCTTCGCCTAATTTTAATCAACTCATATTTTCACATTAACTTAAAAAATACCAAGAGGCAATTGCAAAACATTCACTCCAAGCACATGCAAGTGTATTGATTTATTTTTTACTCCATTTTAAGGCACTGGTTATTTTCTTGCTATATATTTATATTGTGTCTGAGCATTGTGCTTTCGTGTGATCATTTTGTATCTTGTCATCTATGGTTGTTTATGGTTAAGTTTCAAACTCCTAAGTAAATCATTCAGTTCAACATCACCTTACTAAGTAATTCATCCTTAGTAACTTAATAGGGTCTACCCCCCTTGGCTTCGTTACGAGTTGAGCCTAAACGAAGGAGTTAAGAACAAGGTGACAACCTTGACTCGAGACTTGCCCCCAAGGACACACCGAGTGGCTTGAAGATTTCTGCCACGTGACCCAGGTGTTTGTAAGGCGGCAACAAACTGTAAACGCCTACATCCATCCTTATCTTGGCATTGAAGCACACCCAATCCCTTACTCCCACAAACTCAAACCACTTATTCAAATGTCAAATCCTCCCTACTTCCTCCCACAAACTCAAACCATTTATTAGAATACCAAATCCTCCCTACTTCCTCTCACGTTAGTGGAGGAATTCTTGCAATATCTAACCATGATACGTTGAAATGGGAGCTAGAGTCGATGTTTACCTTCAGAAGCTCCCAGATAAGTACCTGCTTTAGAATCCTCCCATGGTTTTCAAATAGGAATCCTGCCAATAAAATCCGTGAACCGTAGGCAACCAGGTGATGACACAAATTAGGTATATCTGGCATCGGAGCAAAGAGGGCATTTCCATTCTGTAGATTAACACCAACAATGCCTTGCACCCCGGTAATGTCCAACACCCCCAATAGAACTTGGCCTCACAATTTAAGTAACAAATATCACTGAAAGCCATTCTCCACGGAGCTACGTGCAGTTTCTCAGAAATATATGTTTCCGTACTCCATGCATTAGAGGAAATTTGAGGTCTAAATTGGGCCTCCTAAAGAAAATAATAAAATAATAGTTAAAATAATAAAATATTAACTATTAATTTTGGAAGAAGAATGAAAATAACTACTTTTTTTTGTTTGTATTTTCAACATATCTCCTTGTGTTTTTACTCAAATTATAAGCGGGAGAACTCACTGGGTGTGGAATTTAATTTCGTATCCAACGCGTACCCACACTACGTACTTATGATAGACCCCACTACCCCAAAAACAATAAATACATGATTGAAATTCTATTGGTTCTTGAATTCCAACTCACAAAATTTATTGTTGGCCCGTTTTCTTATAAGGCCAATTTTAGACCGCAAATTTCCTCTAATGACTTCTCAAGGATGCGACCAAGGTCAGTCCACAAAGGATCTAAGTAGCCACCCATGCACATATGGGGTAACATCTTGTAACATTTAGTGGTTAATGGAGGTTAGCTGTCATCAGTCAGGTTCGCTAGGGCACAGGGCAATTAGACCCAGGTTTAAGATGGAGCTTGTTGGACTACTTCAACATGGTGGCTAACACTTGTAAACATGACGTTAGGGTTAGCTAGGGATTAGGGGAATTGGAACGAGGCTTAAGATGGAGCTTGTTGGACTACTTTAACATGGTGGCTAACACTTGTAAACGAGAGGTTGGATCCTTAACCTAATTCAATATTGTCAATGGGACCCTTTTTAATGGCTAATATCACTAACATCAAGCATTGAGGGAAACACTTTTCTACAAGAGGTGCATTGTTATAACCATTTGTAGGGATGCAATGCATAGAAAAAGGGCCCATAATATTAATAACAATGAGCTCATTCAATGTAAGGTGATATAGGTCCATTATGTTTATAGATATGGACGAATAAATGTAATGGGATGTCAATAAAGAAGGTCCATGAGGTAGTTAGGAGGTTTCTACGTTTAGATTTCTCTTGTGATTTATAAACAAGGATGGAGTACTCCTACTGAAGCATGGGTGGATAGATATTGTAAATGGATTTTAGAGTATAGCACGTTTCCCCCTACAAGAGGAAAGTGAATAGGAGTGGATTACATCCATAAGAGGATGGATTGCAAGTTATTACCCTATCTCAAGGGTTTGAAATTAATAAGCATGGAGAGTTTATGATTATATTGTGTGTCCATTATATTTTTAGATATAAGGTATAGTTCTACAATGTCAAGGTTAGGAAGATAGGAACTTGAAGGCTTTTAAAATATATCAAGAGATTTCGACTTGTGAAATATGATTAAGCAAGCATATGCAAAGGAGACATAATAGTTTTGACCAATATCGAGCAAGTTGGTCCCAATTCAGGGTTTGTATTAGTTGATATAAGGACGTTTGGATGATACAAATATGTTTTTTTGTTATTTTAAACAAAAAGAGGATTTTTAGAAAAACTTTATACTATAAATGCCCGTTGGTAATTTCAGCAATAGTTAGGATAAAATCAAAGATATTTTATTGCTCATTGTCAAAGTCATTTTTACCTTCAACTAATGTGATGTGTATTTCATTGATAGCAAGAAAGGTATCGATGACACTATTTAATAATGTATCAAAATATAACTGATACTTTTTGTAAGAATTGTTGGATAAGGAAAAGTTGTTTTAGAGATTGTGCAATATGGCTAGTGGTAAGGAATGTTGAATGGGCTCTCTTGCATATACCATGAAGTTACATAGGTTCATGAATCTAGAACTTTCAACTCATAAATCTACTGCCTAAATAGAGCATGGAGATTTTGCCACAAGTTTGGGAGAGGGAAAAGGAAAGTTTGATTATCATTCACACATTAAGTCGATAATATCTAAAGGATGTGTTGACATGAAAAATATCTCAATGAGTATTAACATGAGTATTGGATATTTTTGAATGAGGTGCGCCATCAATTGAAGTAGCTCTTGCATTAATGTTTTGTTTTGGAATTTAAGTTACTATTGTAGTTAATGTTTGCCTTGAATATGTTTTGGTCTCAGTCTTTGTGTGTTGACACAATTTTGTCGATAGGGATTCACTCCATAGATATGTTGACACCCATCAACCCAAGATCCCTAAACATCATCTCGGACATGTTTTTCCCTATCTAGCAACACATGTGAAGCAAGCCTAGTCTCACCCGAGATGTCTAAGGGATGGCTACAGGAAAAAAATATCCGCAAAAGGAAGAGGACTTTCACACTTTCTATTACCCTATCGTAGTTTCATGAAGTGATCCATGGTTCATGAGCATCATTCATAAGGCCTAATTATCGACATTCATAATAGACGCAGACATTACAACAACATATTTCATATTCATTGAACTCACCGAAGACATCAAGATATGTTAACCCAGTGAACATGGAAAGACTTTGCATCATTAAGATTCAAGCATGTAAATTCATAGATCACATGATCAATAACTTCACACATTTAAAACAAATTTAAAAATAAAAATAAAACATACGGTTTTGTGCAAAAATGAGTAAAATTAAGGAAAGTTTCCAAATTATGGTATAATTTGGGAGTTTCCAAATACATTTTCTCATATATAATAGCTTTAAAAACTACATGCCAAATTGAACTAGTTAGTTGATTATTATGCAATGCTATTTAAATACAATTATGTTACAATATAGATCACAACTTACTAATAAATATGCCCATTTTCATGCATTTCCTAATCTGTTACTTTCAAAAGATCAAATTGTACTAGTATTATCCAAATTTACCATAAATTTTTGCATTCTAACTAGGTGTTAAAACTAATGATAAGTACTTCAATGTAAAATAACAATTTTTTTAACCTTAAAAAGAAAAGCTTTTAAACATTAATGAAAACCTATATAGATGCATTCCAGTACATCTTATCATACTTAATAAAGGCCTTGCAAATTCTATGTAAAGACTTTTCCATATCCTTTAGAAATGTAAAGAATACAATATGTAAATTCCATGTAAATACTTATCCATATCCTTTACATGCCTAAAGAATACAATATGCATCACACCTGTGATTCAGCATGCATAAGTGTGCTTAATAACTTCTAACAGTAAAACATCAAATTCCAAATTAGCCATGAAAGTTTGGCTCATAGTATGGTGTTGAAACAAATAGTCAATGATTCAATGTGAAGAGGGTTAAATTTTAAACCTTCAAAATAGTGAGAGATGCATTCAACTCCATCTTTATTATGCTTAAAAAAGGAGTTGAAAATTCCATGTGAATGGTTCTCATATCTTTTTAAAATCCTATTTAATTGGTTATAATCATGTATACAGATTTTTTAAAGCCATTCAAACTTCAGGATCTATCATATGGACAATAGAAAATGGCTGAAGATCTATAAACATACACCAACATTTAGAAAAGTTCAATCTCCTTAAAAGATGATTTCCAACACACTGGAAGCATAACATAATTGCATATAATTTATAGTTGAAAAAGGAAACACACTTCAGAATTTAGATTATTGAGGTTAATCAAGATGCAACATATTTCTTAATTAGTGAATGAAAAATATGATTGCTTCCAAAATATATCAAATAGAGCAATTGCAACAACCAAGGAATCTATTTTAGTGTTTTTCATTGTTATTGAAGGGCATCCATATGTAGAAATTTAAAATTGCATAACATACTTTGATTTAAAGATTACATATATGTCTTGTAAGCCAACCATTTCATAAATTTCAGATTTACTACCAAAGCACTTATGTAGACTAAGAGACTTACAAAACTATACCATATAGCTTATTTCCTCTTAAGCTAAGGATATACAATTTTGTAACTAGTAGAAATGCCTTACTACTGAAGACATTGTTCTACTATATCAGCCATTTAATTCAAACAAACAGCATGCCACATTTTATCTATTTTCCATGTATAACTGGAAAAACAAAATCTACCAACTATCATCTAAAGTCTTTTGGAAATTTCCTTGAAAGATCACAAAGTTATTACCCAATTCCTCTGAATAAAGGAGACTTTCCTTCTTCCAAGTAGTTGTGAAAGAGAATCCCCTTCTTCCTTTAATTACATGTAAACATGATTCTTCCTTAATTCCCTGTAAACACTATAAATTAGATTTAAGCTTTCTAATCATTTCCAACTAATAATCCAGTAAAGCAACTTATATTTCACCCATCACCAAACAAATAATTAGTTTTCAATCCCATAATTTAAATGAGAAAATATCACAAGGTTTAAAGTTTTGAATAAATTTGAATAAAAATAACATAGATATGACATAAATCAATTAGCAAACATGCATATTGAATAAATCAATTAGCATAATTATTAGACATGCCTATTGAATCTTCTAATAACCCTGTTTATTTAACAAATTGTCAATCTTTACAAAGTCATATTTGGTTAAATAAGTTTAAATTTGATTTCAAATTATTTAAAATCACCATTCTTCCAAAATAGTGATTAGAAAAGAAAAAAATTCTTTTCATATTTTTCTTGGAAGTGTGGAGGACCAGGAATAGGGTCAATTTTTCTTTGTAGAAATTGCTGATTGAAGACATTCTCGTGAGGAAGTTGCTCAGTGAATCAGCCTGTCAACAAAATGCTCTCCTAAGGTAAATGTGTTCCTTCCTCTTTCATTTGATTATCTTGTTGGTTTCTTAGAGGGAGCCGGATTGAAGGTTTTTTGTGGAGCAGGTTTGATTATTAAGTTGGGAAAGAATACTACTCTAAAGGTTGCTTGAAGCCTTAGTTGGATCGAATACTAAGGCAGAATTGATGGAATTATGGGATTACTCTATCTAGCCAGAAGTTGGGGCCTGACTGCTTTGCAAGTCCTCGGAGACTCTTAAATAGTGGTTAATTGGGCCTAAGATAATGCACAACTTCGTTTTAGTGTTTTAGGGTGTTGCATCATTGGCTGGAAAATACAAAGATTCTTATGGAACACTTCTCATTCCAGCATGTTACCACCTAAGTTGTACTTAGTGGTTTCTATCAAGTGAGCCTACTGAACCGAACAAGGATAACTTGTTCGGACTTCATAAGACCTTTGGAAGTACTTTTGGGAAGTGCTTGTTATACTATAAATGTTCATACCCCATGGGGGAATATCACATGTTCATACCCCATGGGGGAATTGTAGTAAATGTTCTAGCATGATAGTGTCTATAAAAGACTTGGTCTCTTAGACTTTATTTGTCAATCCAATCAGTGTAGGGTGTTTTTTCCCTTGGTTATTATTGGTTGTTGAATAAATGACTGATAATTTCTGAGTTTTTCACTCCATACCTCCAAAGTTGGGGTGGTCGGCTTGGCATTTAGGCCTATTGAGGTTATTAGATTCTATGTGTAAATGTATAAACATGCTAGACATCATGGACGAGTCATATGAACATGTTTAAGTCCACCTAGGTTTTTTCAATTTTTCATTTTTTTAGTTTTTTCAGTGTTTTTTATTAAAAATTATTTTTTCCAAAACTTAGGCTACTTTTTAATAGATTAATTGGAAAATTTGATTTTGTAATAAAAGCAGGCCAAATAATCAATTTCAGTCATGTAGGTGCTTATTTTCAAGCTAAAAGCACCATGTAAACCTATGGACTCACTATTTCCTAGTTTTAAGTGATTTTCCATCACTCAGGTCAAAAAGCCCCAAAAAATCATTTATTGATTATTTTAATTAAAAAATTGATGAGTAAAGGAGCAAATCCAAAATCATATATCAGTGGATTCTCAGCCGATTTGATTGAAATCAGTTAGATCTGAACCAGATTGACTGGATCTGATGAATCCTTGACTGAAGGAGGTGATCAAATCAGATCTAGATTTGATCTTCAGCAGTCTTTATGGGGAATTGTTCCCTCTCTCTCTCCTCCACATGTCTGGACTCTCTTGGATTCTCTGTGGACTGATGTGTTGGTTTATGGGTTGATGTGTCAGCTCAATCAAGCCCTCGGTTGACAAGTAGGCTTAGTTCATCTTCAAATCTGCATTGATTGACTCTCCATCAGCTAATTTGATCTGTCTCCTTGGGATTTACACCCTCCCTAGGCTGGATCTCCTGGTCTTTGCATAAATCAAGCACAAGCAGCCTCTTCCAAGCTAGTTAGAACTGGGATTGAGGTGTTGCTACTATTGTACTATTGTTATTGTTCATTTCAAATAAAGAGAAGCTTTGGAGGCAAGACGGTGTTGTGCCATTGTATGTGTGGATAATCATTGCCATTTTTTACTGAGGTAACCTGTATCTGTGTTCATAATTTGCTGATTACTTGTGGATTCATTGCCAAGATTGATAATAAGCTTATTATAATATTGATAGGAAAGGTGCTTTTCAATAATTTTATTGGCCATCTCTTTCCTTTGATGCATTTTTAGAAATCTAGATTCAGCATGTTCTATAAGCTTATATGCATGTTATTCTGAATCTCTGTGTATGTACTAATAGGATCTCACAAGTATTTCGGCAAGTTTTTTTATTTTAGCTGAGCTACAGGTTCCTAGATTGGAGAGGATGCTGATATAGTTTGCTTCTTCACTCTCTTCAAAACCTTCCAAAGGCATAGTCCCTCGAAATTCCACCTGAAAGCACCATGGTGGAACTTCAAGGCTACCAACATTTCTCTCCTCCTCTTCCTCCTTCAAAATCAATTGTTCTACCCGGTTAATTTGTTCACAGCTTTATCTTGTTTAGATATATCATCTTAAATTAAATTTAACATAGATCTATCTTCTCAAATCCCATAATATAGATCTTGTTCTTAAAAGGTTTCATAAGCATTCTAGATCTAGCTTTAGAGAAATCGTCCTTTTTGCATGGAATTTTAAAGAGAATTTGTAGCTTGCATGCATTAGATTTCTATTTTCTAATATAAAAGATAAATCTAGAAATCAGTGCACATCATATTGGCTGCCTAAAAGGCAAGCCAACATCCCAAGGAAAACTTGCTTTCCTTGGTTCCCTTTTTACCTTTTTTAACTAGTTTTTACTTAGCTTTTTTTGGTTAAAAGTAAGCTGAACCAAAGGTACTTTCAGAGTGCTTTTGGGCATATTTTAGTCTAATAAGATTGCTGGTTTTTATTAGGTATAATAGAAAAGAGGAGGATCTGCTACTCGAAAGTGACTTTTGGGCCTTCTGAATCCCCCTAGGGGTCTCCCTTTTTGACTCAAATCTTTAATTTTTGCACTTTGTAAGCTCTTGGTTTCATTCTATGTAAGAATCAAGAGGAATCATATAAGTTTTCTGATATTGTAACTGCTGATAGTAAAAATAATTTTGAATAGGCTCTTTCGAGGCCATTCCCCATCCCCTTTGGGGGGATTTGCGTCTGTGTCATTTTTTGCTTTCATTCATCTTTTTTCAATCTTGCATAGTAATAATCTATAGGCTAGTTTAATTTGATTTAAAATAAATTCCATTTTACATTTCTATTGGTTTCAAAGTAACTTTAATAGTTACCCCACGAGCCTCCGTTTGAGCCAAAACGTGAAGAAAGGTTCGTGGTAGTCTAATTAGAAAATCGTGGTTTGCTTATATTTTTATGTTTCATTTGCTTTCATCATCTATTTCAATAACCATAATAAAATCAACCCCTCCTTGATTCCACGATTGAGGTCCACTTGGACCGAAAGAGGTTCTTGGAGGGTTTTCTTTTTAACAAGAACATCCATCTCAAAATTTACTAAAATTGACATGACTCTGGTGTGTATGCTCTGCACTTGGCTGTGGTTCGTCTGATCAGTCAAGATATATCAAAAGTGTTTGAGTGACTAGTATAATTAGGATTCACTCCACCAAATTGACAAACCATCAAGTGAAAATCCAACACCTAGATCAAACCATTATGGTGGCAAAATACCCAAAGGAAGCGGGAACTTCTGAAAAGTGACCTCGGGGTGCCGATCTCTATCACACCCTAATGGGTGCGTTATTAACAATAGCCCCAGAGACTCCATTCAGCCCACATATTCTTTGCGGGTAGCCGTGAAGGTTTAGTTTTGGACATACTCCAAGTACTCTCGAGTATATCTGGAGTCCACCCCTTCACCTAATTTTAATCAACTCATATTTTCACATTATCTTAAGACGTACCAAGAGGCAATTGTAAAACATTCACTCCAAGCACATGCAAGTACATTGATTTTATTTTGACTCAATTTTAAGGCACTGGTTATTTTCTTGCTATATATATATATATTGTGTCTCAGCATTGTGCTTTCATGTGCTCATTTTGTATCTTGTCATTTATGGTTGTTTATGGTTAAATATCAAACTCCTAAGTAATTCATTCAGTTTAACATCACCATACTAAGTAATTAGCCTTAGTAACTTAATAAGGTCTACCCCCCTTGGCTTCATTAGGAGTTGCGCCTAAACAGAGGAGTCAAGAACAAGGTGACAGCCTTGACTCGAGACTTGCCCCCAAGGACACACCGAGTGGCTTCAATATTGCTGCCATGTGACCCAGGTGTGTGAAATTTGGAAACACTTTCTTGGTGCCGTTGCCAGGGATAAATCTTTTTATTCTCGAGTATGACTTTAGCTTAACTTTTTTATAAACAACTAAAAAGATAAAAACTTTTGATTGATCTAGTGTTTAAAAAACATAAAAATTAAAACTTGATCCATCTGGCGACTCCACTATCTAACATCCATTCAAGAATTTATACCGAAAAAAATCACCAACAATTATTCAATCATCTCCCTGATCCTGAAAGGTTTATTAGGGAAAGATTGAATAGGCATACTTCTCGTAGAAACCTTGAAAATTTAGGAGACGAATCCCTCTCAGATATCCACCACATACTTGTAGAGAGTCATACCTTCCAATCTCAAGAAATGACAAAAATTTTCAAACGCATTGACTTTTCTCAGATAGCAGGTAGTCCTCATGACATTCTGAATGATGTTATCAAGAAGCTCCTCATATTCGAGGGAAATAATGCCATCACTGCCAAGTCTCACATCCGATAACCATGAAGATGTCAAAATAAATCTCTTTGATTTATCCTTAGAGGATGATGCTGTGGAATGGTACTCCAATCTTGGTGATGATTCATATAAAACTCTTAATGAATTCCTAGAGGGTTTTAAGAAGAAATGGAGGGAAAAGAAAGAACCAAGACATCTACTTGTTGCCCTTCATAACATAAAGAATATGGAGAATGAAACCATTGATGAATTTAATACTAAGTTCATGCGTGTGGTTGGGAACCTCCCTAGAGAAATCAAGCCAAGGGATGCCTCCATCCTCATGTCTTAAATCGAAGCTTTCATTGGTGATTTGAGGTACCAATTAAGGGACAAAGAGCTGGCCTATCTAAAAACTGCTCAGGAATTGGCCGAGAAAATAGAAAGGAATTTGCAGTCTTCAGGCAAATCCAACATTCCAGGTTACACTAGGGGAAACACTTCATACAACAAAGAGAAGGGAAAATCCATTGAATTAGAGGAAAATGCAACCTCCAAAGACCCCATGGAAAAGGTAACTAACATGATAGAAAAATTGGTTACTAGTTAGAACCAAATCATGGCAAATCAATATGTACAATTGAATAATATTCAGAACAAAATAATCACAATGGAAAGAAATAATGGACCTAGGAACATTTAGCCTAAACAGAATCAGGTGTATCAGAAGAAAGCTCCTCAATAAGAACCTAGGATTCCAAACCAGTTAGACTCAACTAACCTGGTAGAAGAAGTCATTCCATGGTATAGACCTTGTGATCAATTCCACTAAGAAGTCACTTGCTATATAAAAAACCAAGTTATAGAACATAGAATGGCCGAGGTCAGTAATCAAGAAACAACATCGGGCGAGTCTGATCATGTGTACATGGTAGGCCGAACCTATCCTTTATCAAACCAGCGTTGGCAGTAGGCCACAGATTACGGTTACGAGAAGGATCTCCTTTCCAACTTTTATGGTGTAGTGCCTTCTCCGGAAGCAATTAAGGAAATGAAGGAGGCTAGATTAAAGGGAGCAGTGTATCAAAGAAGAGAGATGCCATCACCGTCTAAACAGTACAAGCCAAAGGTAACTGCTCCTCCCCTCCCAGATACTCCTATTGTCCCTGAATCAAATATTGATATGGGAGAATGGATAAGTAGTGCTAAGATTCATGTTTATGCAACTGATGTCCTTAAAATTCCTCATCAAAAAGAAAAGTTGTTGAAAGCCTTAGAGGTTAGTCAAAGTAAAGCTCATAATATTGTCAAAGAGGATCCTCTTCCTAATAACAGTGCCATATTTGAAGCTGAACATATTGAACCTATAGATATGCCTATAGTCCTCAACAGTGTTCATCCGAGAAGAGAACACTAGACACCTTTTTATGTCTCCCTTTTAGTTGATAACTTGCTCCTTCATAACTGCATGTTAGATTCAGGTGCTTCATCAATTGTCATGACAAGAAAAGTGATGGAACAGCTAAATCTAAGGGTCACTTGACCCTACCATGATTTTTGTGCCATGGATGCAAGAGAAGTTGAAGTGGTAGGGATAATCTTAAATTTACAGGTTAAGTTGGCCAAATATCATGATATCGACATGTCGATGGATGTGGTGGTGATAGATGTTCCAGATAATTAGGGGATGTTGCTATCCAAAAAATGGGTCGTAACTCTTGGTGGGCACATTCAAATGGATTGGACATATGCTACTATACTTGCATCAGAGAACACCGTGGTGATTCTCCATGGAGAGAAGATAAGGAAACGACATGTAGAAAACCCTAAGAAGCCCGGAAATGAATTTGTTCATTTCACTGATAACTTTGGAAACTATGCCGTTTTGTCAAATTTCATGGCCCCTATTAAGGAAAACATTAAAAATGAAAAGATTGGTGAAGTTTGGCAAATGTACATTAATGGGGCTTATTCCAAAACTGGAAAAGGTGCGTGCATCGTGATCATCTCTCCTTCAGATAAAATCTACAAATTTATGTTCAGGTTAGAGTTTGAAGCATCAAACAATGTAGCCGAGTATGAGGCATTGCTCCTAGGCTTAGAAATTTCTAAAGATATGGGGATAAAGATGTTGAACATAAAGGGTGATTCAGATTTAGTTGTCTTCTAGATTAAGAATCAATATCAATGCAAAAATGACAGATTAATAAAGTATAGAAATGCCACATGGGACACTATGGAATGGTTTGATGCAGTTAACATTCAAAAGGTCGATAGGGAAATGAATGGGTTAGTAGATAAATTGGCAGTAGAAGCATCCACCCTCTAGCCATCGGATGAAATGATTAATGGTAATGGAAAGATGGAAATTAATTTTAGACCTTCAATTCCAGATAATATAGATCACTGGCAGGTGTCAAAGGAAAGATCTGACCAAATAAGTCATCTTAGGCAGGTTTTTATAAGATGTCGGAAATATGGTATTTCCTTGAACCTCACCAAGTCAATCTTTGGAGTTGATGAAAGCAAGTTGTTGTGGCACATCATTTATAAGGATGGTGTCAAGCTTGATCCTGAGAGAGTTGAATCCATTAAGAAAGTCCCCTTGCCCGAGAATCTAAAATCTCTCCAGTCATTTAATGGTCAGATCAATTTCATAAGAAGATTCATCCCAAATTTACCAGAATTAATGCAACCTCTACAAAAGTTATTAAAGAAAGATGCTAAGTTTGAGTGGACAGATGAAGGAAAAATTGCATTCAAGTCTACAAAAGATGCCATATCCATGTCCCCGGTCTTGATTAGTCTAGATTATTCGAAATAATTCCAGATTTTTTCCTTTTCCTCAGAAGACACCATTGTCGGTGTTTTGGTTCAAATGAATAAGGAGGGACAAGAGAAACCTATAGCCTTTATGACTAGAGCCTTGCAAAATTCAGAGTTGAAGTATACCATGATGGAGAAACATGCCTATGCTCTTGTCAAGTCCCTTAAACATTTCAGAACTTATATAGGTTACTCCAAAATTATTGGATTTGTACCCCATATAGCTGTCAAGGATATCATGTATCAACAGGATTGTCTAGGAATTAGGGGTAAGTGGGGTTCAAAGATTCAAGAATATGACTTGGAGATAAAACCTACTAAGTTAATTAAGGGACAAGGTATTGAAAATATGTTGACCCAAGGAAATGAAAAGGCCTTAGGAATAATCTGCCAGAACAGTGATTCAGAACAAAGTGTATTAGACGAGCTTCAAAGATTAGAGCAGCACCCTTGGTACAACGACATCATATTTTTCCTCTGCAACCTTACATGCCCCTATCACTTTCTTGGCCATAAAAGAAGAGCATTAAGATTAAAAGCAACTAAGTATTGTTTGACAAAAGATGGTTTCGGTTGGAGAAACCCCAATGGTTTAATACTTAGATGGTTCGATGAACCCGAGTCTAAGAAACTCATGGTTGAGTTCCATTCAGGATTTTGTGGTGGACAGTTTGCAGCAAAAACAACCGCCCACAAAGTCCTTAGAGTAGGCTACTATTGGCTGAACCTATTTTCAGATGTGCAAAAGGCTATCAGAGTTTTCCCCTAGTGTCAGTTATTCACTAGAAAGCAACAAATGAAAGCCTTGCCTTTAAATCTAATAGTAGTCCAAGCCTCTTTCCAGTAGTGGGGGCTTGATTTCATCGAAAAGTTCAAACATAACTCGAGTAATGGTTATTCTTGGATTCTTACCACCACTAATTATTTTACCAAGTGGGTAGAAGGCAACTGATGCTATAGTCATGGATTTCTTAGAAGATAAGATTATCACAAGATTCAGTGTGCTAGCTAGAATCATCACGGATAATGTCCCATGCTTTGTTTCCTCCGAGATGTCATCTTTTTGTTTCAAGTACGGAATTGTCCTATCCCACTCATCCAATTACTATCCCCAATGAAATGTTCTAGCGGAATCAAGTAACAAGAACTTAATGACCATAATGAAAAAAATTGCGGGTGACAATAAGAAGGCTTGGGATAGCAAGATCAAATTAGCGTTATGGGCAGATAGAATCACCAAGAAAAGTTCAACTAGGATGAGCCCTTTCGAACTAGTCTATGGCCTTGATGTCACCTTACCAGTCCATCCAAAGCTTCTAGTTTATCAGTTTCTCCAGACCTTCAACTCAAATCAAGAGGCCATTCAGAGAAGAATAAACCAGTTCATTGAGCTAGATGAGAGTAGAAGAAATTCTCTTGACCAGAATATCAGAAATTTAGACAAGGTCAAGAGAACCTTTGACAAGTCTACCCTGCCAGGATCCTTCCAAGCAGGTGACACAGTTTTATGTTGGGATAAATGATAGGAGAAACGTGGGAAACATGGAAAGCTAGACAACTTATGGTTGGGACCATACATCATTGATGAAATAGCAGGAATGAACTCCTTCTATCAAAATGACTTAGAAGGAGAAAGGTTGATCCTGCCAGTGAATGGTTTCCTCCTCAAGTTGTTTTTCACCGAGACAGTTTGATGCCTTTTTTGGCATCAGTGGTTTTAGGGCCAATTTATAAACCTTTCCCTGCATGTATTTCTATATTTTATATATCATGTTGTTGTACCATAGATATTGTTGTATTATAGTTATTTTGTACCATGTTGAAAATTTTCCTTTGTATATTAGTTTTTGCAAAATATTCCTTTTCGCACATCATAGACTAATTATGTACATTAGTTTTCTTTTTATAGATAAATTTTTCTTATATATACATGTCACTAACAAACTCTAATTGCTATGCCGGACCCAGAGATTCTAGAGTTCTCACATCCTCTCCTTTGAACAGAAGATCAGTCAGAGAATGTGTCCCTAGATGGAGCCAGAATGTTACCAACTAAGTTGTACTTAGTGGTTTTTATCAAGTGAGCCTGGTGAACCGGATAAGGATAACTTGCTCGGACTTTAGAAGACCTTTGGAAGTACTTCTGGGAAGTGCTTGTTGTACTATATCACATGTTCATACCCCATGGGGGAGCTGTAAAAAATGTTCTAGGATGATAGTGTCTGTAAAAGACTCAGTCTCTTAGAATTTATTTGTCAATCTGGTCAGCCCAGGGTGTTTTTTCCTTGGTTATTATTGGTTATTGAATAAACGACTGATAATTTCTGAGTTTTTCACTCCATCCCTCTAAAGTTGGGGTGGTCGGCTTGGCATTTAGGCCTATTGAGGTTATTAGAGTCTATGTGTCAATGTATAAGCATGCTACACATCATGGTCGAGTCATATGAACATGTCTAAGTCCCCCTAGGTTTTTTCATTTTTTTCATTTTTTTAGTTTTTTCAGTGTTTTTTATTAAAATTTAATTTTTCCAAAACTTATGCTATTTTTTAATAGTTTATTTGGAAAATTTGATTTTATAATAAAAGTGGGACAAATAATTAGTTTCAGTCATGTAGGTGCTCATTTTCAATCTAAAATCACCATGTAAACCCATGGACCCACTATTTCCTAGTTTTGAGTGATTTTCCATCACTCAGGTTAGAAAGCCCCAAAAAAATCATTTATTGATTATTTTAATTAATAAATTGATGAGCAATGGAGCAAATCCAAAATCATAGATCAGTGGATTCTCAGTCGATTAGATTGAAATCAGTCATATATGAACCAGATTGACTAGATCTGACGAATCCTTGACTGAAGGAGGTGATCAAATCAGATCTAGAGTTGACCTTTAGCAGTCTTTATGGGGAATTATGCCCTCTCTCTCTCCTCCACATGTGTGGACTCTCCTGGATGCTCTGTGGACTGATGTACGAGTTCATGGGTTGATGTGTCAACTCAATCAAGCCCTCGGTTGACAAGTAGGCTCAGTTCAGCTTCAGATCTGCATTGATTGACTCTCCATCAGCTTATTTGATCTGTCTCCTTGCGTTTTGTGCTCCCCCTGGGTTGGATCTCCTAGTTTTTGTATAAATCAAGCATGAGCAGCCTCTTCCAAGCTAGTTATAACTGGGATTAAGCTGTTGCTACTATTGTACTATTGTTGTTGTTCATTTGAAATAAAGAGAAGCTTTGGAGGCAAGACGGTGTTGTGCAATTGTATGTGTGGATGATTATTGCCATTTTTTACTCAGGTTACCTATATCTGTGTTCATAATTTTCTAATTGCTTTTGGATTCATTGATAAGATTGATAATAAGATTATTATAATCTTGATAGGAAAGGTGCTTTTCAATAAGTTTATTGGCCATCTCTTTCCTTTGATGTATGTTTAGAGATCTAGATTCAGCATGTTCTATAAGCTTATATGCATGTTATTTTGAATCTCTGTGTATGTACTAATCGGATCTCACAAGTATTTCGGCAAGTTTTTTTATTTCAGCTGAGATGCAGGTTCCTAGATTGGAGAGGATGCTGATCTAGTTTACTTCTTCACTCTCTCCAAAACCTTCCAAAGGCATAGTCCCTCGACATTCCACCTGAAAGCTCCACGGTGGATCTTCAAGGCTACCAGCATTTCTCTCCTCCTCTTCCTCCTTCAAAATCAATTCTTTTACCTGGTTACTTTGTTCATAGCATTGATATTGTTTAGATATATCATCTTAAACTAAATTTAACATATATATATCTTCTCAAATCCCATAATCTAGATTTTGTTCTTAAAAGGTTTCATAAGCATTCTAGATCTAGCTTTAGGGAAATTGTCCTTTTTGCATGGAATTTTAAAGAGAATTTGTTGCTTGCATGCATTAGATTTATGTTTTCTGTTATAAAAGATAAATATAGAAATCAGTGCACATCATATTGGCTGCCTAAAAGGAAATCCAAGATCCCAAGGAAAGCTTGCTTTACTCGGTTCCCTTTTTACCTTTTTTAACTAGTTTTTACTTATTCCTTTTTGGTTAAAAGTAAACTGACCCAAAGGTACTTTCAGAGTGCTTTTGGAAATATTTTAGTCTAATAATATTGCTGGTGTTTAGTAGGTATAATAGAAAAGAGGAGGAGGTGCTGCTCGAAAGTGACTTTTGGGCCTTCTGAGTCCCCCTAGGTGTCTCCCTTTTTGACTGAAATCTTTAATTTTTTTTCACTTTGTAAGCTCTTGGTTTCATTCGATATAAGAATCAAGAGGCATCATATCAGTTTATTGATATTGTAACCGCTGGTAAAAAAATAATTTTGATTAGGCTCTTTCAAGCACATTCTCCATCCCCCTGGGGAGATTTGCGTCCATGTAATTTTTTTCTTTTCATTCATCTCTCCTCAATCTAGCATAGTATTAATCTACAGGGTAGTATACTTTGATTTAAAATCAATTCCATTTTCCATTTCCATTGGTTTCAAATTAACTTTAATAATTACCCCACGAGCCTCCTTTTGAGCTGAAAGGTGAAGAAAGGTTCATGGTAGTCTAATTAGAAAATTGTGGTTTGCTTATCTTTTTATGTTTCATTTGCTATCATCATTTGTTTCAGTAACTGTAATAAAATCAACCCCTACTTGATTCCCTGATTGAGGTCCACATGGAATGAAAGAGGTTCCTGGAGGGTTTTCTTTTTAACAAGAACATCCATCTCAAAATTTACTAAAATTGACAAGACTCCGGTGTGCATACTCTTTACTTGGCTGTGGTTCATCCGATCAGTCAAGCTATATCAAAAGCATTTGAGTGACTAGTATAATTAGGATTCACTCTCCCAAATTGACAAACCATTGCGTGAAAATCCAACACCTAGATCAAACCATTACGGTGGCAAAATACCCAAAGGAAGCGGGAACTTCTGAAAAGTGACCTCGGGGCGCCGATCTCTGTCACACCCTAATGGGTGCATTATGAACAATAGCCCCAGAGACTCCATTCATCCCACATATTCCTTGCGGGTATCCATGAAGGTTTAGTTTTGGACATACTCCAAGTACTCTCGGGTATATCTGGAGTCCACCACTTCGCCTAATTTTAATCAACTCATATTTTCACATTAACTTAAAACGTACCAAGAGGCAATTGCAAAACATTCACTCCAAGAACATGCAAGTACATTGACTTTATTTTGACTCCATTTTAAGGCACTAGTTATTTTCTTGCTATATATATATATATATATATATATATATATATCTTGTGCCTCAACATTGTGCTTTCATGTGCTCATTTTGTATCTTGTCATTTATGGTTGTTTATGGTTAAATTTCAAACTCCTAAGTAATTCATTCAGTTTAACATCACCATACTAAGTAATTAGCCTTAGTAACTTAATAGGTTCTACCCCCCTTCGTTTCATTAGGAGTTGAGCCTAAACGGAGGAGTCAAGAACAAGGTGACAGCCTTGACTTTGAGACTTGCCCCCAAGGATAGACCGAGTGGCTTGAAGATTTCTTCCACGTGACCCAGGTGTGTGAAAGGCAGCAACACTTTTTTGATGTCTTTGCTGGGGATAAATATTTTTATTCCCGAGTACAACTTAACTTAGCTTTTTTCTAAACAAATAAAAAGATAAAAACTTTTGATTGATCTAGTGTTTAAAAAACATAAAAATTAAAACTCAATCCATATGGCGACTCCACTGTCTAACATCCCTTCAAGAATTTCTAACCGAAGAAACCGCAGACAATTATTCAATCCTCTCCTTGATCCCGAAAGGTTTATTAGGGAAATATTGAATAAGCAAAATTCTCATAGAAAACTTGAAAATTTAGGAGACCAATCCCTCTCAGATATCCACCACATATTTGTAGAGAGTCATACCTTCTAATCTCAATAAATTACGGAATTTTTCAAACACCTTGACTTTTCTTAGATAGCAGGTAGTCCTCATGACATTCTGAATGATGCTATCAAGAAGCTCCGCATATTCGAGGGAAATAATGCCATCACTTCCAAGTCTCACATCTAAAAGTTTGATAAGAACCTGGACAGTTACTACAATGATGCCACCCATAACCATGAAGATGTCAAAATGAAGCTCTTCACTTTATCCTTAGAGGATGATGCTGTAGAATGGTACTCCGATCTTGGTGATGATTCATATAAAACTCTTAATGAATTCCTAGAGGGTTTTAAGAAGAAATGGGGGGAAAAGAAAGAACCAAGACATCTACTTGCTGCCCTTCATAACATAAAGAAGATGGAGAATGAAACCATTGATGAATTTAATACTAAGTTCAGGCATGTGGTTACGGACCTCACTAGAGAAATCAAGCTAAGGGATGCCTCCATCCTCATATATTACATCGAAGCTTTCACTAGTGATTTGAGGTACCAGTTAAGGGACAAAGACCCAACCGATCTAAAAAATACTCAGGAATTGGCCGAGAAAATAGAAAATAATATGCAGTCTTCAGGAAAATCCAACATGCCAGGTTACACTAGGGGAAACACTTCATACAACAAAGAGAAGGGAAAATTCGTTGAATTAGAGGAAAATGCAACCTCTAAAGACCCAATGGAAAAGGTAACTAACATGATAGAAAAATTGGTTACTATTCAAAACCAAATCATGGCAAATCAATCTATACAATTGAATAATATTCAGAACAAAATAATCAGAATGGAAAGAAATAATGGACCTAGGAACTTTCAGCCTAAATGGAATCAGGTGTATCAGAAGAAAGCTCCTCAACAAGAACCTAGGATTCCAAACTAGTTAGACTCAACTAACCTGGTAGAAGAAGTCATTCCATGGTGTAGACCTTGTGATCAATTCCACCAAGAAATCACTTGTTATATAGAAAACCAAGTTATATAACATGGAATGGCCGAGGTCAGTAATCAGGAAACAACATCAAGCGAGTCTAGTCATGTGTACATGGTAGGTCAAACCTATCCTTTATCAAACCAGCATTGGCAGCAGGCCATGGATTATGGTTACAATAAGGGTCTCCTTTCCAACTTTTATGGTGTAATTCCTTCGCTAGAAGCAATTAAGGAAATGAAGGAGGCTAGATTCAAGGGAGAAGTGTATCAAAGAAGAGAGAAGCCATCACCGTCTAAACAGTACAATCCAAAGGTAACCGCTGCTCCCCTGCCAAATCCTCCTATTGTCCATGAATCAAATATTGATATGGGAGAATGGATAAGTAGTGCTAAGATTCATGTTTATGCAACTGATGTCCTTAAAATTCATGGTCAAAAAGAAAAGATGTTGAAAGCCTTAGAGCATAGTCAAATTAAAGCTCATAATATTGTCAAAGAGGATCATCTTCCTAATAACAATGCTATATTTGAAGTTCAACATATTGAACTTATATATATGCCTATAGTCATCAACAGTTTTGATCCAAGAAGAGAAGGCCACCCACCTTTTTATGTCTCCCTTTTAGTTGATAACTTGCTCCTTCATAACTGCATGTTAGATTCAGATGCTTCATCAAATGTCATGACAAGAAAAGTGATGGAACAACTAAATCTAAGGGTCACTTGACCCTACAACAATGTTTGTGCCATGGATGCAAGAGAAGTTGAAGTGGTAGGGATAATCTTAAATTTATAGGTTAAGTTAGCCAGATATCCTGATATCGACGTGTCGATGGATGTGGTGGTGATAGATGTTCCAAATAATTGGGGGATGTTTCTATCCAGAAAATGGGCCACAACTCTTGGTGGGCACATTCAAATTGATTGGACATATGCTACTATACTTGCATCAGAGAACACTAGGGTGATTCTCCACAGGGAGAAGATAAGGAAACAACATGTAGAAAACCCTAAGAAGCCTGGAAATGAATTTGTTCATTTCACTGATAATTTTGGAAACTATTCCATTTTGTCAAATTTCATGGCCCCTATTAAGGAAAACATTAAAAATGAAAGATCGATGAAGTTTGGAAAATTTACTTTAACAGGGCTTATTCTAAAACTGAAAAAGGTGCGGGCATCATAATCATCTCTCCTTTAGATAAAATCTACAACTTGGCATTCAGGTTAGAGTTTGAAGCATCAAACAATGTAGTCGAGTATGAGGCATTACTCCTAGGGTTAGAAACTACTAAATAAATGGGGATAAAGATGTTGAACATAAAGGGGGATTCAGATTTTGTTGTCCTCTAGATTAAGAATCAGTATCAATGCAAAAATTATAGACTAAGAAAGTATAGAAATGCCACATGGGACACTATGTGTCACGTCCCCGTGTTTCTGACCGATGAAGAGGACGCGACCCAAGCTCTAACACCCGGGCTAAGAGCCCCATGAACATGTGCATGCACAAAATTGCTGAAATAGAATGCTAAAAACAAGATGCATTGAAGTAGAAAATGCACCAATTCGATTGTTTATCATACACAGCGGAAACATCATTCATTCAAACAAGCGTTCAACATGTTCATTACATTCATTAACAATAAATATAGTGCAGAAGTAAAAATGGACAAGATCACTTATCTTGTGAAGAACGCAATCCACAACCAGCTACGTCGCTGCAATGTTCCACCCAACCATAGGCCAGCGTGCTCCTTAATCTCTCAGTAGCGCTGCCACCCCTGAGCTGGGCATGATTCTCCAAGGAATAAGGGAACTAGCACACTAACACATAACCAAGGATACACAAAACATAGCCAAGCCAACACAATTGGGTTTATCAGGCCATCCAGGAGTTGGGAAAGTCTAATTGCTAAGCTGGCGGGATCATTGCAGAGCCAAGAACACCTACACCAGAACTACCCTGGCTTCTAAGACACCCACACACACCCAACACAAGGAATCAGTCCCTTCTCTGCTACACAGTCCCTTAGGCTTTGCATTCCCTTCCAGTGCTATTCAGGGGTTGTGGAGAAGAAAGCTATCCCTCTAGCTCTGTCTGTGTTGTTTCCAGCCACCAGGTTTATCAAGCAAAACTAAGCCCCCATCCATGTTCCCATCACAGTTCGAAGACCAACCATTGCACTCATGCAACTACTCAGAATTACAACTGAAGATAGGGAAGACAATTCTGAGTCATTCTTGGCCCTATCGTGGCCAAAATGACTCTAAAGCGAATTTACAACAATCCCCAAAATGAGAGGAAGACCACAGCAAACACAGCCAACAACGTGGGGAAAAATCAGCGACCCAATCTGGACAGTGAAGTCACCAAGGAACTAACACAGTCCGAGAATGGAAAGGCAACCAAGTTCACATCATGGGAAAGACCACAGCCCCGAAGCTTATCAGTGAGCACAACTCACAACAGGGGAAAACAACATCTCGCCCTTGGGAAACGAAGTCACCAGTAATACATACATAAACCACGTAGAGGAAGAGAAAAATACCAACTTCCAAACTACGCGTGAAATGGGCAGACTCCTGCGCGTGAGGGTAATGAGCAGACAACGGTCCCTGCGTGAGGACGAGCAGCTCCCAGCTTGTGCGGGGATGAATAGACGATGAAGAGGACACGGATTGGAGTGCACCAGCATTCTAGCACTGTCGTGGAGAAAGAAATAATGGTATCCCTGCGTGAGTGATGGGGTGGTTTTCCTTGCCATCATGACGCCAAAAGTGGTGGAGTGTGCGTGTAGGAAAGGACTGACAGTCTTGCCACCCCACTCCCAAAACAATAACTGCCATAAATTCCCCCAACTACCAGCAGAAATTCTTAATGAAGGTGGTTGGGTAAGGCAAGAAAACAAGACACATGGGTATTTTCCCCCATTGGCCCAAGGTTTGACAATCCCCCACCCACCCTTATCCTTGTGAAAATCATGCCCCTTTCTCATTTTGGTTGCCGCGATCTTAGCTGGTTGGGTTCATTTAATTAAGATGCATATTTACATGATGCTGAAACTTAATATGTGCCGCATGCCCCGATATACCATCGGTGACAAGTTTAATCCAAAACATAGCATAATCGATCAATGGTGGGGCCTTGGCCTTGAGCTCCGCACCATGATCATTTACAATATATACATCATGTACATTTAATGCAATGGGGTCAAAACCGGGGTGTTACTCTATGGAATGGTTTGATGCACATAACATTCAAAAGGTCCATAGGGAAATGAATGGGTTAGTATATAAATTGGAAGTAGCAGCATCCACCCTCTGGCCATCAGATGAATGATTAATGGGAATGGAAAGATGGAAATTAATTTCAGACCTTCAATTTGAGATATTATAGATCACTGGTAGGTGTTCAAAGATGATGAGATTCTCTTGAGATTCATCCACAATCTACAAGAGTTTGAAGGTTGCAAGATCAGTTATTAGCAGGAGGGTAAAGAGTATCAGGAGTGCGAGGATAATGAAAGGAATCACATCCCGAGTAGCCTTATAGATTTCAAGAATCTTTTCGATCGACAGGATCATCATAAAAAACAAAAAGAAGAAATAAAAATATGGAATTATATGGAAATAAACATAGGAACTGACAAGGACCCCAAGTTAATAAAATTTAGAAAAGGTACTTCAGAACAGGAAAGGAACAATCTGATAAACTTAATCAAATAGTATAGAGATGTGTTGGCCTTTAGTTATGATGAGCTTAAAGCATATCGGGAGGATGTGTTCCAACACACTATTCTCCTCATAGAAGAAGCTGAGGAGGTCAAACCTTTTCAACAAAAACTTAGGCGAATAAATCCTAAGTTGGCCCCCATTGTACAGAAGGAACTTCAGAACATGTTAGCAGTAGGGATCATGGCACCTACAAGACATTCATCTTGGTGCTCCAACTTAGTTGTGGTCAGAAAGAAGAATGAGTTAATTAGAATATGTATAGATTTTAGGAATCTAAATACATCATGCCTTAAAGATAATTACCCATTACCCGACATGGAAACATTACTTCAAAGAGTAACAGGATTAGGAATGATGTCCATGGTAGATGGCTTTTCCAGTTATAACCAGCTGTTGGTAAATAAGGAGGATCAACATAAGACTACATTCACCACACCTTGGGGTACCTATAAATTTCTAAGAATGCCTTTTGGCTTATTGAATGCTAGTGCCACCTTCCAAAGAGCCATGGATTTTGCTTTCAAAGAACTTATAGGAAAAATAATCGAAATATATCAAGATGACTTAACTCTTTTTTCAAAGGAAAGATCTGACCACATAAGTCATCTTAGGCAGGTTTTTATAAGATGTCGGAAATATGGTATTTCCTTGAACCCCACCAAGTTAATCTTTGGAGTTGATGAAGGCAAGTTGTTGGGGCACATCATTTCTAAGGATGGTTTCAAGGTTGATCCTGACAGAGTTGAAGCCATTAAGAAAGTGCCCTTGCCCCAGAATCTAAAAGCTCTCCAGTCATTTAATGGTTAGATCAATTTCATAAGAAGATTCATCCCAAATTTACCAGAATTAATGAAACCTCTACAAAAGTTATTAAAGAAAAATGCTAAGTTTGAGTGGATGGATGAAGGAAAAATTGCATTCAAGTCTATAAAATATGCCATATCCATGTCCCCGGTCTTGATTAGTCCAGATTATTCCAAAGAATTCCATATTTTTTCCTTTGCCTCAGAAGACACCATTGTCAGTGTTTTGCTTCAAAAGAATAAGGAGGGACAAGAGCAACCTATAGCCTTTATGACTAGAGCCTTGCAAAATTCAGAGTTGAAGTATACCACGATGGAGAAACAGGCCTATGCTCTTTTCAAGTCCCTTAAACATTTCAGAACTTATATAGGTTACTCCAAAATCATTAGATATGTACCCCATGGAGCTGTCAAGGATATCATGTCTCAATAGGATTGTCTAGGAATCAAGGGTAAGTGGGTTTCAAAGATTCAAGAATATGACTTGGAGATAAAACCTACTAAGTTAATTAAGGGACAAGGTCTTGCAAACATGTTGACCCAAGGAAATGAAAGGGCCTTAGGAATAATTCGCCAGAACAGTGATTCAGAACAAAGTGTATCAGACGAGCTTCAGAGATTAGAGCAGCACCCTTGGTACACCGACATCATATTTTTCCTCCATAACCTTACATGCCCCGATCACTTACTTGGCCATAAAAGAAGAGAATTAAGGTTAAAAGAAACTAAGTATTGTTTGAAAAAAGATGTTTTGGGTTCAAGAAACCCCGATGGTCTAATACGTAGATGTGTCAATGAGTTTAAGTCCAAGAAACTCATGGTTGAGTTCCATTAAGGATTTTGTGGTGGACATTTTGCAGCAAAAACAACCACCCACAAAGTCCTTAGAGCAAGCTACTATTGGCCGAACCCATTTTCAGATGTGCACAAGGCTATCAGAGTTTGCCCCCAGTGTCAGTTATTCACCGCAAAGCAACAAATGAAAGCCTTTCCTTTAAATCCAATAGTAGTCCAAGGCCCTTTCCAACAGTGGGGGCTTGATTTTATCGATAAGTTCAAAGATAACTCGAGTAATGGTTATTCTTTGATTCTTACCACCACTAATTATTTTACCAAGTGGGTAGAGACGATACCCACCAAGAAGGAAACCGATGCTATAGTCATGGATCTCTTAGAAAATAAGATTATCGCAAGATTCGGTGTGCCAGCTAGAATCATCACAGATAATGGTCTGTGCTTTGTTTCCTCCGAGATGTCATCTTTCTGTTTCAAGTATGGCATTGTCCTATCCCACTCATCCAATTACTATCCCCAAGGAAATGGTCTAGCAGAATCAAGTAACAAGAACTTAATGACCATAATCAAAAAAATTGTGGGTGACAATAAGAAGGCTTGGGATAACAAGATCAAATTATCCTTATGGGCCGATAGAATCACCAAGAAAAGTTCAACCGGGAGGAGCCCTTTCGAACTAGTCTATGGCCTTTATGTCACCTTACCAGTCCATCTAAAGATTCCAGTTTATCAGTTTCTCTAGACCTTCAGTACAGATCAAGAGGCCATTCAGAGCAGAATAAACCAATTGATTGAGCTAGATGAGAGTAGAAGAAATTCTCCTAACCAGAATATCAAAAATTCAAACAAGGTCATGAGAACCTTTGATAAGCCTACCCGGCCAGGATCCTTCCAAGTAGGTGACACAGTTTTACGTTGGGACAAACGACAGGAGAAACCTGGGAAACATAAGAAGCTAGACAACTTATGGTTGTGACCATACATCATCGATGAAATAGTAGGAACGAACTCCTTCTATCTAAATGACCTAGAAGGAGAAAGGTTGAGCCTACCAGTGAATGGTTTCCTCCTCAAGTTGTTTTTCATCGAGATAGTTTGATGCCTTTATTATCATTATTGGTTTTAGGGCCAATTTCTAAACCTTTCCCTACATGTATTTCTAAACTTTATATATCATGTTGTTGTATCATAGATATTGTTGTATTATAGTTATTTTGTACCATGTTGAAAATTTTCCTTTGTATATTAGTTTTTGTAAAATATTCCTTTTTGCACATCATACACTAATTATGTACATTAGTTTGCTTTTTATAGTTAATTTTTTATTATATATACATGTCACTGACAAACTCTAATTGCTATGCAGGACCCAGAGATTCGAGAGTTCTCACATCCTCTCCTTTGAACAAAAGATTAGTTAGAGAATGTGTCCCTATATGGAGCCAGAACATTACCACCTAAGTTGTACTTAGTGGTTTTTATCAAGTGAGCCTGCCGAACCGGACAAGGATAACTTGTTCGGACTTCAAAAGACCTTTGGAAGTACTTCTGGGAAGTGCATGTTGTACTATATCACATGTTCATACCCCATGTGGGAATTGTAATAAATGTTCTAGCATGATAGTATCTGTAAAAGACTCGGTCTCTTAGACTTTATTTGTCAATCCGATCAACCTAGGTTGTTTTTTCCCTTGGTTTTTATTGGTTGTTGAATAAACGACTGATAATTTCTGAGTTTTTCACTCCATACCTCCAAAGTTGGGGTGGTCGGCTTGGCATTTAGGCCTATTCAGGTTATTAGAGTCTATGTGTCAATTTATAAGCACGCTACACATCATGGTCGAGTCATATGAACATGTCTAAGTCCCCCTAGATTTTTTTAATTTTTCATTATTTTAGTTTTTTCAGTGTTTTTTATTAAAATTTATTTTTTCCAAAACTTAGGCTATTTTTTAATAGTTTAATTGGAAAATTTGATTTTGTAATAAAATGGGCCAAATAATCATTTTCAGTCATGTAGGTGCTCATTTTCAAGCTAAAAGCACCATGTAAACCCATGGACCCACTATTTCCTTGTTTTGAGTGATTTTCCATCACTCAGGTCAAAAAGCCCCAAAAAATCATTTATTGATTATTTTAATTCATAAATTGATGAGTAATGGAGCAAATCCAAAATCATAGATCATTGGATTCTCAATTGATTTGATTGAAATCAATCAGATCTGAACCAGATTGATTGGATCTGATGAATCCTTAACTGAAGGAGGTGATCAAATCAGATCCAGAGATGATCTTCAACAGTCTTTATGGGGAATTGTGCCCTCTCTCTCTCCTCCACACTTGTGGACTCTCCTCGATGCTATGTAGACTGATGTGTCGGTCTATGGGTTGATGTGTCGGCTCAATCAAGCCCTCGGTTGATAATTAGGCTCAGTTCAGCTTTAGATCTGCATTGATTGACTCTCCATCAGCTAATTTGATCTGTCTCCTTGGGATTTGTGCCCCCCTGGGATGGATCTCTTGGTTTTTGTATAAATCAAGCACAACAAGCCTCTTCCAAGCTAGTTAGAACTCGGATTGAGGTGTTGCTGCTATTATACTCAGTTGTTATTGTTCATTTGAAATAAAGAGAAGCTTTGGAGGCAAGACGGTGTTGTGCCATTGTATGTGTGGATGATCATTGCCATTTTTTATTGAGGTAACCTGTATCTATGTTCATAATTTGTTGATTGCTTGTGGATTCATTGCTAAGATTGATAAGAAGCTTATTATAATCTTGGTAGGAAACGTGCTTTTCATTAAATTTATTGGCCATCTCTTTCCTTTGATGCATGTTTAGAGATCTAGATTCAGCATGTTCTATAAGCTTATATGCATGTTATTCTGAATCTCTGTGTATGTACTAATCAGATCTCACAAGTATTTCGGCAAGTTTTTTACTTTAGCTGAGTTGCAGGCTCCTAGATTGGAGACAATGCTGATCTAGTTTTCTTCTTCACTATCTCCAAAACCTTCCAAAGGCATAGTCGCTCGACATTCCACCTGAAAGCTCCACGGTCGATCTTCAAGGCTACCAGCATTTCTCTCCTCCTCTTCCTCCTTTAAAATCAATTCTTTCACACAGTTACTTTGTTCACAGATTTTATATTGTTTAGATCTATCATCTTAAATTAAATTTAACATAGATCTATCTTCTCAAAGCCCATAATCTAGATCTTGTTCTTAAAAGGTTTCATAAGCATTCTAGATCTGGATTTAGGGAAATTGTCATTTTTGCATGGAATTTTAAAGAGAATTTGTAGCTTGCATGCATTATATTTCTGTTTTATGATATAGAAGATAAATCTAGCAATTAGTGCACATCATATTGGCTGCCTAAAAGGCAAGCCAAGATCCTCCCTTTTTACCTTTTTTAACTAGTTTTTACTTAGATTTTTTTGGTTAAATGTAAGCTGACCCAAAGGTACTTTCAGAGTGATTTTGGGAATATTTTAGTCTAATAATCTTGTTGGTTTTTAGCAGGTATAATGGAAAATAGGAGGATCTTCTGCTCGAAAGTGACTTTTGGACCTTCTGAATCCCCTCAGGGGTCTCCCTTTTTTACTGAAATCTTTAATTTTTGCACTTTGTAAGCTCTTGGTTTCATTCTGTATAAGAATCAAGAGGCATCATATTGGTTTTCTGATATTTTAACCACTAGTAAGAAATATAATTCTGAATAGGCTCTTTCGAGCCAACTCCCCATCCCCCCTGGGGGGATTTGCGTCCATGTCATTTTTTTCTTTTCGTTCATCTTTTTTCAATCTAGCGTAGTATTAATATGCAGGATAGTATACTTTGATTTAAAAGCAATTCCATATTCCATTTCTATTGGTTTCAAAGTAACTTTAATACTTACCCCACGAGCCTCCTTTTGAGCCAAAAGGTGAAGAAAGGTTCGTGGTAGTCTAATTAAAAAATTATCGTTTGCTTATCTTTTTATGTTTAATTTTCTATCATCATTTTTTTCAGTGACCATAATATAATCAACCCCTCCTTGATTTATCAATTGAGGTCCACTTGGACCAGAAGAGGTTCCTGGAGGGTTTTCTTTTTAACAAGAACATCCATCTCAAAATTTACTAAAATTAACAAGACTCTGGTGTGTATGCTCTGCACTTGGATGTGGTTCTTCTGATCATTCAAGTTGTATCAAAAGAATTTGAGTGACTAGTATAATTAGGATTCACTCTCCCAAATTGAGAAACCATCAGGTGAAAATCCAACACCTAGATCAATCATTACGGTGGCAAAATAACCAAAGGAATCGGGAACTTCTGAAAAGTGACCTCGAGGCGCTGATCTTTGTCACATCCTAATGGGTGCATTATGAATAATAGTTCCAGAGACTCCATTCAGCCCACATAGTCCTTGCGGGTAGCCGTCAAGGTTTAGTTTTGGACATACTCCAAGTACTCTCGGGTATATCTAGAGTCCACCCCTTCGCCTAATTTTAATCAACTCATATTTTCACATTAACTTAAAACTTACCAAGAGACAATTGCAAAACATTCCCTCTAAGCACATGCAAGTACATTGATTTTTTTTTTTACTCCATTTTTAGGCACTGGTTATATTCTTGCTATATATATATTGTGTCTCAGCATTGTGCTTTCGTGTGCTCATTTTGTATCTTGTCATTTATGGTTGTTGATGGTTAAATTTCAAAGTCCCAAGTAATTCATTCAGTTTAACATCACCATACTAAGTAATTAGCCTCAGTAACTTAATAGGGTCTACCCCCCTTGGCTTCATTAGGAGTTGAGCCTAAATGGAGGATTCAAGAACAAGGTGACAACCTTGACTCGAGACTTGCCCCCAAGGACACACCGAGTGGCTTGAATATTTCTGCCACGCGACCCAGGTGTGTGAAAGGAAGCAAAACAACACATTTGCAGAATTTATAACGCCTAGATGATCATCTTTCACATAATAGATTTATGTCCACTTGACTATTTCATTTCTTATAATGTCTTCTTTAAAGGGAAGATCCTCGCTGAAAGTTTTTTAAAGATGGTTCTTGTGAAGGTCTTATCAATGTGATTCGGGTGAGGATAGTTATACTCTTTCTTAAAAACATGTCTTTTAGGGGTGAATATTTGGCATCTATTTACATCCCTGTCCAACTGATCATAACCGTCCTTTCACAATGCTTGCTTATATAGATGGATCAGACTTCTCTTTCATTTTCATTGAAATGGTATGAGTGTTTTCAATCGATTTGTGTTTTGCTCTATGCAAGGTATTTGTATTCTCTAATTCGCATTGCAATTTACCTATTAACTGTCATAGGATTGTGATATTTTGAACTTGCCCAACTGCATTGTCAGTTACAGATTTTTTGAAACATTATCTTGATAGCTTGGTGAAGGCTAAAGACAGGGTCCATGGTTTTTTATAGTAAAAAAACTATTTTTTCCCCCTGAAAATTAAATATAAAAATGAACCTCATAGACAGTCTGTCGAATTGCATAGACTCTATATCTGAAAGGGTAGGGATTCACAAGCGGAAAATTGGAAACAATCTAATTTTACATGCCCTTTCTTTATGTTACTAATTTTGGACCTTAAAATGTCATAAAACTAAAATTAGAATTGGAATGAAAATGTCAAAATTATGTCTAAAAAAAATATAAAAATAAACCTCAAAGACAGTGTGTCAAATTGCAAAGTCTATATCCGAAAGGGTAGCAATTCACAAGCCGAAAATTGGAAACAATCTAATTCTACATGTCTTTTTTTTATGTTGCCAATTTTGGACCTTAAAATGTCAAAAAAAAATTGGAATGAAAATGTCAAGATTATGTCTACATAGAAAGCAATTCTAGCTAGAAATCTAATGTATTTAATGATTTGACAGCAATAATACCAAACAGAAGATCAATGATTTCAATATTTGAAACTAAGAAATTAATTTCATCAATAGCATCAGAATATCATGAGAGCATAGAGCATTTTTAAGGAAGCAATTCCACCTAGAAATATAATGTATTTAATGATTTGACAGCAATAATACCAAACAGGAGATCGGTGATTTCAAGATTTGAAACTAAGAAATTAATTTGATCAAGAGCATCAGAACATCATCAGAGCATTTTTTAATGATTTGACAGCAACAATACCAAACAGGAGATCAGTGATTTTAAGATTTGAAACTAAGGAATTAATTTCATGAAGAGCATCAGAATATCATGAGAGCATTATTATTGAAGAAGATTAAGTTAAGTGGGACACAATAATGGATAACACTTATCATTCAGTTGAGTTTCATATCAGGTCATCATTCAAACGAAGAAATCTGGATAAGGTCAGAGTCACAATTTTGCTTGACATGACAAATCCAAAGCCAACTTCATGACTTAGCAGTTAAACTGTAAACGCCCACATCCATCCTTCCCTTGGATTTGAAGCACACCCAATGCCCTACTCCCACAAAATCAAACCACTTATTCGAATGTGAAATCCTCCCTACTTCCTCGCACATTAGTGGAGGCATTCTTGTAATCTCCAACCACGATACGTTGAAACGGCAGCGGGAGTCCATGTTTACCTTCAGAAGCTCCCATATAATTACCTCCTTTAGAATCCTCCGATGGTTTTCGAATAGGAAGCCTGCCAATAAAATCTGTGAATAGCAGGAAACCAATCGATGGTATAAATTAGGTATATTTGGCAATACAGCAAAGAAGGCATTCTCATTTTGTAGACAAACACCAACATTGCCTTGCACCCTAGCAATGCCTAGCACCCCCGAATAGAACATGGCCTCACAATATAAGTAACAACCATCACTGAAAACCATCGTCCATGGAGCTACACGTAGATTCTCAGCAATATATGTTTATCTACACCATGAATTCTTAGACGAATTGTAGATTTCAATTTTTTGTAGATTAGGGTTGGTGTCCGTACATGCCTATACCTGTTTGCGGTGCTGTCGATCGCATATGACAACCACTTTGTAAGTATTTCGATTACCGTCACTTTCTCGTGCCACTATTCCTTTGGTGAGCTTGGTCCTCATAGATGAAGAGTTGGGAAGTAATACTAAACTTCCTACCAGAGGGTTTCACATGATTACGTCTTTGCAATCAAAAAACTCACCAAGTAGAGGGTTGTGTTTCTATTGGAGAAGCAATAGGCCTGCAGCAGATCCATAGTAAGAAGCAAAAGTATCATAATGCAATCCCATTCTATAAAGTGACAAGCAAGACTTCCACTTTCCTATCAAGAAAAAATATGCCCAACAACAATTTCTAGTGTCCACGTCACACATAAACAACCATGGATTTTGGAAATAAGCTCACTGAGTAATTATAAATTGGGTTGATTGAAAGAGGACATTCCATTGTTGGAAAACAGTGCAAAACAATTTTGCATTGGGACAAACGATGGGAGAAACCTGGTAAACATAGAAAGCTAGACAACTTATGGTTGGGACCATACATCATCGATGAAATAGTAGGAACGAGCTCCTTCTATCTAAATGGCCTAGAAGGAGAAAGGTTGAGCCTGCGAGTGAATGCTTTCCTCCTCAAGTTGTTTTTTGCCAAGACAACTTCATGCCTTTATTGGCATCGGTGGTTTCAGGGCCAATTTCTAAACCTTGCCTTGCATGTATTTCTAAACTTTATATATCATGTTGTTGTATCATAGATATTGTTCGATTATAGTTATTTTGTACCATGTTGAAAATTTTCCTTTGTATATTAGTTTTTGTAAAATATTCCTTTTTGCACATCACAGACTAATTATGTACATTAGTTTGCTTTTTATAGTTAATTTTTTCTTATATATACATGTCACTGACAAAATCTAATTGCTATGCAGGACCCAGAGATTCCAGAGTTCTCACATCCTCTCCTTTGAACAGAGGATCAGTCAGAGAATGTGTCCCTAGATGGAGCTAGAATTTTACCACCTAAGTTGTACTTAGTGGTTTTTATCGCGTGAGCCTGGTGAACCGGACAAGAATAACTTGTTCGGAATTCAGAAGACCTTTGCAAGTACTTCTGGGAAGTGCTTGTTGTACTATATCACATGTTCATACCCCATGGGGGAATTGTAATAAATGTTATAGCATGATGGTGTCTATAAAAGACTCAGTCTCTTAGACTTTATTTGTCAATCCGATCAGCCCAGGGTGTTTTTTCCCTTGGTTATTATTGGTTGTTGAGTAAACGACTGATAATTTCTAAGTTTTTCACTCCATACCTCCAAAGTTGGGGTGGTCGGCTTGGAATTTAGGCCTATTGAGGTTATTAGAGTCTATGTGTCAATGTATAAACATGCTAGACATCATGGTCGAGTCATATGAACATGTCGAAGTCCCGCTAGGTTTTTTCAATTTTTCAATTTTTTAGTTTTCTCAGTGTTTTTTAATAAAATTTAATTGTTCCAAAACTTAGGCTATTTTTTAATAGTTTAATTGGAAAATTTGATTTTGTAATAAAAGTGGGTCAAATAATCAGTTTCAGTCATGTAGGTGCTCATTTTCAAGCTAAAAGCACTATGTAAGCCCATGGACCCATTATTTCCTAGTTTTGAGTGATTTTCCATCACTCGGGTCAAAAATCCCCAAAACATCATTCATTGATTATTTTAGTTAATAAATTGATGAGTAATGGAGCAAATACAAAATCATAGATCAATGGATTCTCAGCTGATTTTACTAAAATCAGTCAGATTTAAACTAGATTGACTGGATATGACGAATCCTTGACTGAAGGAGGTGATCAAATCAGATCAACAGTTGATCTGCAACAGTCTTTATCAAGAATTTCACCCTCTCTCTCTCCTCCACACGTGTGGACTCTCTTGGATGCTCTGTGGACTGATGTGTCGATTTATGGGTTGATGTGTCAGCTCAATCAAGCCCCTGGTTGACAAGTAGGCTCATTTCAACTTCAGATCTGCATTGATTGACTCTCCATCAGCTAATTTGATCTGTCTCCTTGGGATTTCCACCCCCCTGTGTTGGATCTCCTGGTTTTTGTATAAATCAAGCACAAGCAACCTCTTCCACGATAGTTAGAATTGGGATTGAGGTGTTGCTACTATTGTACTGTTGTTATTGTTCATTTGAAATAAAGAGAAGCTTTGGAGGCAATATGGTGTTGTGCCATTGTATGTGTGGATGATCATTTCCATTTTTTACTGAGGTAACCTATATCTGTGTTCATAATTTGCTGATTACTTGTGGATTCATTGCTGAGATTGATAATAAGCTTATTATAATCTTGATAGGAAAGGTGCTTTTCAATAATTTTATTGGCCATCTCTTTCCTTTGATGCATGTTTAGAGATCCAGATTCAACATGTTCTATAAGCTTATATGCATGCTATTCTGAATCTTTGTGTATGTACAAATCGGATCTCACAAGTTTTTTGACAAGTTTTTTTATTTCAGCTGAGCTACAGCTTCCTAGATTGGAGAGGATGCTGATCTAGTTTTCTTCTTCACTCTCTCCAAAACCTTCCAAAGGCATAGTCCGTCGAAATTCCACTTGAAAGCTCCACGGTGGGTCTTCAAGGCTTCCAACATTTCTCTCCTCCTCTTTCTCCTTCAAAATAAATTATTTTACCCGGTTACTTTTTTCACGGCTTTGATATTGCTTAGATCTATCATCTTAAATTAAATTTAACATAGGTCTATCTTCTCAAAGCCCATAATCTAGATCTTGTTCTTAAAAGGTTTTATAAGCATTCTAGATCTAGCTTTAGGGAAATCATCCTTTTTGCATGGAATTTTAAAGAGAATTTGTATCTTGCATGCATTAGATTTCTATTTTCTGTTATAAAAGATAAATCTAGCAATCAGTGCATATCATATTGGATGCCTAAAAGGCAAGACAAGATCCTCCCTTTTTACATTTTTTAACTAGTTTTTACTTAGGTTTTTTTGGTTAAAAGTAAGCTGACGCAAAGGTGTACTTTCAGAGTGCTTTTGGGCATATTTCAGTCTAATAAGATTGCTATTTTTTAGTAGGTATAACAGAAAAGAGGAGGACCTCTTGCTCAAAACTGACTTTCGGGCCTTCTGAATCCCCTCAGGGGTCTCCCTTTTTGACTAAAATCTTTAATTTTTTCACTTTGTAAGCTCTTGGTTTCATTCTATATAAGAAACAAGAGGCATCATATCAGTTTGCTGATATTGTAGCTGCTGGTAATAAAAAAAAAAATTGAATAGGCTCTTTCGAGCCAATTCCCCATCCCCCGTGGGGGGATTTGAGTATGTGTCATTATTTGCTTTTCATTCATCTTTTTTAAATCTAGAATAGTATTAATCTGTAGGGTAGTATGCTTTGATTTAAAACCAATTCCATATTCCATTTCTATTGGTTTCAAAGTAACTTTAATACTTACCCCACGAGCCTCCTTTTGTGTCGAAAGGTGAAGAAAGGTTCGTGGTAGTCTAATTAGAAAATTGTGGTTTTCTTATCTTTTTATGTTTAATTTGCTATCATCATTTGTTTTAGTAACCATAATAAAATCAAACCCTCCTTGATTCCCCGATTTAGGTCCACTTGGACCGAAAGAGGTTCCTGGAGGGTTTTCTTTTTAACAAGAACATCCATCTCAAAATTTACTAAAATTGACAAGACTCTGGTGTGTATGCTGTACACTTGGCTTCAGTTCATCTGATCAGTCAAGCTGTATCAAAAGCATTTGAGTGACTAGTATAGGATTCACTCTCCCAAATTGACAAACCATCAGGTGAAAATACAACACCTAGATCAAACCATTACGGTGGCAAAATACCCAAAGGAAGCGGGAACTTCTGAAAAGTGACCTTGGGGCACTGATCTCTATCACACCCCAATGGGTGCGTTATGAAGAATAGCCCCAAAGACTCCATTCAGCCCACATATTCCTTGCGGGTAGCTGTGAAGGTTTATTTTTGGACATACTCCAAGTACTCTCGGGTATATCTGGAGTCCACCCCTTCGCCTTATTTTAATCAACTCATATTTTCACGTTAACTTAAAACGTACCAAGAGGCAATTGCAAAACATTTACTCTAAGCATATGCAAGTACATTGATTTTATTTTGACTCCATTTTAAGGCACTAGTTATTTTCTTGCTATATATATATATATATATTGTGTCTCAGCATTGTGCTTTCATGTGCTCATTTTGTATCTTGTCATTTATGGTTGTTTATGGTTAAATTTCAAACTCCTAAGTAATTCATTCAATTTAACATTACCATACTAAGTAATTAGCCTTAGTAATTTAACAGGGTCTACCCCCCTTGGCTTCATTAGGAGTTGAGCCTAAACGGAGGAGTCAAGAACAAGGTGACAGCCTTGACTCGAGAATTCCCCCAAGGACACACTGAGTGGCTTGAATATTTCTGCCACGTGACCTAGGTGTGTGAAAGGTGGCAACATAGCATATTTGCATAATTTATAACACCTAGCTGATAATCTTTCACAGAACAGATTTATGTCCACTTGACCGTTTCATTTCTTATAATGTCTTCTTTAAAGGGAAGATCCTCACTGAATGTTTTTTAAAGATGGTTCTTGTGAAGCTCTTATCAATATGATTTAGGTGAGGATAGTTATATTGTTTCTTAAAAACAAGTCTTTTAGGTGTGAATATTTGGCAGCTATTTACATCCCTGTCCAACTGATCATAACCGGCCTTTCACAATGCTTGCTTATAAAAACGAATCAGACTTCTCTTTCCTTCTCATTGAAATGGTATGAATGTTTTCAACCGGTTTGTGTTTTGCTCTATCCAAGGTATCTATATTCTATGATTCATATTGCAATTTACCTGTTCATTGTCATAGGATTGTGATATTCTGAACCTGCTCGACTGCATGGCCGGTTACATATTTTTTGAAACATTATATTGATAGCTTGGTGAAGGCTAAAGACAGGGTCCATGGTTTTTTATAATAAAAAAACTATTTTTTGCCCCTGAAAATAAATATAAAAATGAACCTCATAGACAGTCTCTCAAATTGCATAGACTCTGTATCTGAAAGGGTAGTGATTCACAAGTGGAAAATTGGAAACAATCTAATTTTACATGCCCTTTCTTTATGTTACTAATTTTGGACCTTAAAATGTCATAAAACTAAAATTGGAATTCGAATGAAAATGTCAAGATTATGTCTAAAAAAAATATAAAAATGAACCTGAAAGACAGTGTGTCAAATTGCAAAGTCTATATCTGAAAGGGTAGCAATTCACAAGCCGAAAATTGGAAAAAATCTAATTCTACATGTCCTTTCTTTATGTTGCCAATTTTTTACCTTAAAATGTCAAGATTATGTCTACATAGAAAGCAATTCTAGCTAGAAATCTATTGTATTTAATGATTTGACAGCAATAATACCAAACAAGAGATCAATGATTTCAAGATTTGAAACTAAGAAATTAATTTCATCAATAGCTTCCGAATATCATGAGAGCATAGAGCATTTTTAATGAAGCAATTCCACCTAGAAATCCAATGTATTTAATGATTTGACAACAATAATGCCAAACAAGAGATCACTGATTTCAATATTTGAAACTAAGAAATTAATTTCATCAAGAGCATCAAAACATCATCAGAGCATTTTTTAATGATTTGATAGCAACAATACCAAACAGGAACTCAATGATTTTAATATTTGAAACTAAGAAATTAATTTCATGAACAGCATCAGAATATCATGAGAGTATTATTATTGTAGAAGATTAAGTTAAGTGGGACACGGTAATGGATAACCCTTACCGTTCAGTTGAGTTTCATATCAGGTATTGGTTCAAACAAAGAAATCTGCATAAGGTCAGAGTCAAGGTTTGGCTCAACAGGACAAATTCGAAGCCAACTCCATGACTTAACAGTTAAAATGTAAACACCCACATCCACACTTACCTTGGATTTGAAGCACACCCAATTCCCTACTCCCACAAACTCAAACCACTTATTCATATGCCAAATCCTCCCTACTTCCTCGCACATTAGTGGAGGCATTCTTGCAATCTCCGACCATGATACGTTGAAATGGCAATGGGAGTCCACGTTTACATTCAGAAGCTCCCAGATAATTACCTCCTTTAGAATCCTCTGATGGTTTTCGAATAGAAAGCCTGCCAATGAAATCCATGAACCGCAGGCAACCAAGCGATGGTATAAATTAGGTATATCTGGCAACGGAGCAAAGAGGGCATTGCTGTTTTGCATACAAACACCAACAATGCCTTGCACCCCGGTAATGTCGGGCACCCTCGAATAGAACATGGCCTCACAATATAAGTAACAACCATCACTGAAAACCATCGTCCACGGAGCTACGCGCAGATTCTCAGCAATATAAGTTTTTGTACTCCATGAATTCTCATACGAATCGTAGATTTCAATTTTTTGTAAATTAGGGTTGGCATCCCTACGTGCCCATACCTGTTTGCGGTGCTTTCGATCACATACGACAACCACTTTGTAAGTATGTCGATTACCATTACTTTCCCCACCACTATTCCTTTGGTGAGCTTGGTCCTCATAGATGATGAGTTGGGAAGTAATACTTACTTTTCTGCTAGAGGGTTGCAGACAATTAGGTCTTTGCAATCAGAAAAATCACCAAGTAGAGGGTTTCGTTTTTGTTCGAGAAGCAATAGGCCTGCAGAAGATCTGCAGTAAGAAGCAGAAGCATCATAAAGCAATCCCATTCTATAAAGTGACAAGCAAGACTTCCACTTTCCTATCAAGAAACAATATTCCCAATAGTGATTTCTAGTGTCCACGTCACACATAAACAACCATGGCTTTTGGAAATAAGCCCACTGAGTAGTTATAAATTGGGTTGATTGAAAGAGGCCATTCCATTGTTGGCAAACAGTGCGAAACATACATAAGCATTCCACTAGTAACCACTTCAATATCTCATTTTTCACATCATATGGCAATTCAGACAATAAGTTGTACTCCAGCTTATTCAATAGCTCCTCTTTCACATTATCTGGCGACTTTGAGAATAGGATGTCCTATCGCTTATCCATGGCTCTGGACTCTAACTAGATCTAAACAGAACCAACTGAACTAAAGAGAAATAACTGTTCAGAGGGTTTAATATAAGTATTACTTTATAAGTGACTCGGTTGAATCCTTAGAAATAACACACGAAACTACTTAGTTTATAGGGACTCTATTTCAATTTGCTCAGATTTAACTTTCCTTTTTTGGATGGATGAATTGTTATATGAATTAGTAAAGGATGATGATGAATTAGTCAACCAAGATCATCAAAGGATAATAATGAATTATTGAACAAGTTAATAAGTGGACAAAATTATAAAAATGGTTACTATAAATTGCACCAATGAATCAAATTATAAAAACGGTTACTATAAGGGCGATCACACAAAGTTGGTTCCACTTTTTGGTGCCACTTAGGAAATTGGAAATGCACTTCCGAAGTGCAAATCAATAATGCATATGCGTTATTGATGGTACGTTCGGAATAACCCAAGACCAAACTCAAGGCTAAGGTTCATGGAAATGTATCGCGTATGCGATATATCGCATATGCGATATATCACTTATGCGATATGCAACATTTACAAAATGCATATGTGATATATCGCAAGTGCGATATGCAACATTTACAAAATGCATATGCGATATATCATACTTGCGATATATCGCATATGCGTTTTGTAAATGTTGCATATCACATATGATGGTATGAGGAACAAAAAAACAATTTATTAGTAAAGGATAAAACTTTGGTGCTTTTCTCCCTCTTTGGATTTCCATTTAAAATCATTATATATTGTGCATTTGTATTGAATAGTTGTTGAATGTTTTATTAATGTGTGATTATTACTTGAAGTGATGAAGTTAAAATTAGTAGAAGTGTCTAATACCAATTCACCCCCCCCATCTCAACATCTATAAATATTCAAACAATTGGTGTCAAAGCATGTTTTATTCACATAGTTTGACAACTAGAAGACATATCCCATAGATTACTCATGGATTTTCAATTAGTATATCCTAAAAAAGTTCCCTTTTTAAATGGAATAGATTATGTACCATGGAACATAAGAATAGAGGCATGTATGCAAGTTTTTGAGCTTGACATTTGGAGTGTAGTTGATAATGGATACACAAATCCAAAGAATCAACCAAAAGGTTCAATAACAAATAATCTACACAAAAAAAATCCAAAAAAAAATGAATGCAATTTTGAATGGCCTATCATATTGTGAGAAGAAAAAAATGGGACAATGGAATTAAACTACATAGCTCTAGGAGAATATATACTATCTTTATTCAAAAGAAACTCTCTCAATAAAATGAGGTACAACCCAAAACAAATGATGAAGCCATTGAGAGAAAAAGCAAAGTCTCCAAAGATAAAGAAGACTTTGAAACCGAAGAATAAGTATATCTAGAGGAAGAACTTATTAGTTCTCTATGTGAACTAAGGAAATATTAAAGAGAAAACTAATCATTAATGGAGCAATTGCAAAAGTATCAAGATGAATATTATATTTCAAAAGAAGGGACTAAAATATTAGTTTTGGATGTTATGCAACCAAGTCCCATAAATAATAGACAAATAGTAGAAACATGATAAAATAGAGTAATCTATGCTTGAATAATGAAGAACATAGATAAATAACAATCCTCTTTGAGGGAGGAACCTCCTTACACAATGTAAATATGTACCCAAGACAAGACAATATGCAATGTTTACTAATATGAGAATATCCCCTTACTATATATAGGAGACATATGTGTACAATAACAACTAATAGACCCAAGCCTACATCAATAATATGTAATACACTACCATATTGGAGGTAAACTATGCCACACTATAGGGGGAACTGTGCCCAATAGGGGGAAATTTTCCCAACATTTAGGTCTTAACATTGGATTGAAAGAAAAAATTGAAAAGACACAACAAACCCTGACAAATAAACTAGAGGAGAAGGAAAAAAATTGCAAGCAAGAAGATGAAATTATCTCCCTAATAAAGGAACTGAAACAAATACATAAGAACCATGAATAAATTGAAAATACCATTGTTGGTGTAAGAAAAGTCAAATAGTAGATCTGCTAAGAAAATTGATGAAGACCTAACAAGTTAACTTCAAGAGAATAAATAAATTTTTCAAAGGAAAGAGTTTGAGATCCTTTCTATATAGAAGAAGATTTGGATAAGATAGTTTCCCAGTTGGAGACAAATTCAAAATTTGAGAAGAGCACCATGATTTGAGATAAAATATTTAGTTGTTAATTATCTCCACATGAAAAGCGTAGTCTTTGTTTTGACAACAATCATAACACCATTGAAGAAATATTCAAGTCAATTGAGGAGAAGACTAGAATCAACACAAATGCCTTTAAAATCCCTAATTGAAATGAATACACCATCATTGAATGGAAGCATAATCATCCAAGGTATGATAGAAGCAAGCACAAGAGGGATGCACTTCCCATGAGACAACATACGCTTAGTTAAAAAAAAACCTTAGTTCCTTACTTTTCAATATCGCACCTGCGATATATCGCATATGGGATATATCGCACATGCAATATTCAAAAGAAAAAAAAAAAAACAGAGGCCGCAGGCCCCTAAAATCTCATTTTCATAGGATCGGGACAGCGAAAAACCGCAGGAGCAAAATAGCGCAAGTGCGATTTGCGTTTTACCTTTTCAAGGTTGAGGTCAAGATCGAGTTCGAGGTGGAGTGCTCCAATGGCAGGTAAATGCTAGTTCAATCATTTTCATTTATCCTTCCATTCTTTAATTTTTTTCATAATTTCATTGTTTTTATAATTATTTTGAAAAAATTTAAAAAAATAATTGAATGTGAACAATCAAATAAAGATTCTAAGTAAAATAACTTGCATTTTTTTGTTTAAATCTTAACAGACAACACAAATGAACAACAGAATGTGGAAAACCCACCCTCTAATAACCCACAACAACCTAACCCACAACCAAACCCAAAATCGGAGGGGGAACAAGATAGAAACACACAGATTATTGCATGCTTGGCATCATTGAGCCACCTTAGCTCATCTATTGGAGGGGGGGGGGGTCATTTGAGAGATTCTTTAGCCAATGCCTTGGACATAATAAAAAAATGCAATTTTTGATGCCCAAGGAGCTCTGTACAACATTACCTCGTACAAAGAATCTAAGAGGCAATACTACTCCAATGGATTGACTCATAAAGACATCAAAGCCCTTAAAATTACAAAAGACCAGTTATTTTCATTATTCCGAGACCCTAGCACCGGATTGGTTCCACCCACCAGTCGAGCACACATTTCCATAGATTGGTGCATTAAACCAAATATAAAGGCTAATTAGATGGATCGTTGGTATATGGTCTTCGATGAAGACCCCCATGGGAATAGGGACATCCCATTTTATTTTGCTTAGGAAGTTGTATGCAAAATTCATCCTAGGGAAACATGTTAACTAATTCGATCTCTTAGGAAACTAGGGTGTTGGTCATGGGATGCCCTAAGATAGGGAAGGAGCCAAGAAAGATCCCAATGGTGTGCCACACCCACCACGCACACCAAAACCCCCTCAGGTTTATCCTCCTGCAGGTCCTGTCATTGAGTATGCAGAGGAGGCATTATTTGACATGGAAGATACATTGCTTGAGCATGGGACTGATGTCCAAGGCAATGTAGACCAAGGGGCTGGCACTTCTACACCGGGCCCATCTACAGATCACAAAGGAGATGCATAGTTTTTAGAGCATCGTGTTACTCCACACCCTTGCACATCGTGTGGAGGCATATGCTATGGCCCTGCTTCCAACTTGTTAGAATAATCAACCCATAGTTTACCCACTTAGACATTAATTTCATTATTTCTGTCTTATTTGCCTAGTTCATGTGTCCCACCTTGTGCAAGTTGCTAATTGCCTATCCACAAAGGTCCAAATTGCCATATTTGACCCATGTAGTGCTTGGGAAAGCCTCAGGAATCAAATCTACTTTATTCCTAGCCTCTTAGGTGCCTATCTGCTTTTTCTGCTTTACTGCCTGCTTTTTCAGTGTTTTAAGGCACATAGGAAAGCAAGACTAGGTGAGGTGAACTAGTTCTTTGTCCTCTTCATCCTCCACTCTTTTCTCCATGCAAAAGCATGTATGAGATTCCATTCCACCACTCTTTATCTTACCCATGTGCCCTTGCCAATTCGTGAGCTTCATGACAGATTTGGGATCAGCTTTTTACACCTATGGGGGATTTGCCTATTTTGAGTAAGCCTGCTTTATGCTAGATTTGGATGCCTCCTTATGCATTCGACCTATTGATGTATTCTATATATTCATAAACCTATGTTATTATAGTGTTGGCTATTGTACACTCAGTTAATATAATTTTGTGTTACAGCTCCATATTCAGTCTCCATTGTTAGCAATTTTTCATGATCAATTGATAATTGTTGTGGGTAAAATTAATCTAATGCTGGCCTAAATTTATACATGGTATCAGAGCCATTGTAGGTTGTTACTTTCCTTCAAAAATTGTTTTGCAGGTTCGACATCAAGACTGGGAGCCTTCTATTGACAGCCGGGACAGATTTTCTAAAGCTATGGATTCACAGAAAACTATCTTGACTCCCTTCAACTATTTTGAATGGAAAGAAGAGATGGAGATATTGTTGAGATAGAGAGGCCTCTACAGGGTGACTATGGCTATAGAAGCAGATCCCAATGCTACTGCAAAGAATATCAAATGGCACAATCAGAGAGATGAGGCTTATGGCCTCCTATGTCTCAGTATTTCCCGAGACCTCCTTTTCCATCTCGATGGATTAACATCACCGGATCAAGTATGGGAGAAAATTTCTGAGATTTTTGGAAAGACAGATGAGATGAGGGGACATCATATCGAAAATGAGCTGATTTCTCTGAGTCCCAGAAGCTTTGAATCCCTGCAGCTATATTTCTCCAAGTTCAAAGCACTAGTTTTGCAGTTGAAGCAATGTGGTATCGAAAATAAAGATGATCAGCTCGTATTGGCCATCCTCTTAAAGCTACGACCTGACTACTCAGTCTTTGTTTCAAAATTCTATGCCATAAAACTCATAGCTCAAACCTGGAAGATGCCTAGCCTTGCAGATTTCATGGAATCTCTCACACAAGAACAAGACAAGATGGTGATGATGGGCACCATCAAACCATCCAAAGATCAAGCTTTGATTGCTGGAGATTCGAAGGTGGATAAAAGAAAAAAGAAAGCTAAAAAGCCACCTGAACAAAAGAGAGACAAGAAGCAGTCTCCAGAGGATCAACAAGGTCCCAAGAAAAATACCCAGAAGAAGAAAAACAAAGGTGAAATGAACAAGTGCTCATACTGTTCGAAGGGCAATCACACTAAAATATCTTGTATGAAAAAGCAGATTGATATGCTGACCCAACTCCTGGAGAAGAATGACATCTCCCTTCCAGAAAGCTCAAAGAAGAGAGAAGGAGGATCAAGTTCAGATGACAGAGAGAGAGTTCATGCATTGGTTGCTGGCACATCAAGCTCACCCACTTTTATCATTGATTCTGGAGCTTCAAAACACATGGTTTCGACTAAGGAGGCTTTCTCCTCACTTGACAAGTTGAAAGGACCATCTATTGTACTAGGAGATGACTCTCTCACTGAAAGTATGGGCAAAGGGAGGATTGATCTTGATCATGGTCAGTTCAACAATGTGCTGTATGTCCCTGGTCTCGCCTCCAACCTTCTATCAGTGTACCAGATGACCCACACTGGGTCTCCTAAGAAAGTCATATTCTGCCTCGATGAAGTTGAGATCATAGAAATCTCAAGTGTTAGAGTCATTGCTAAAGGAGTAGCGAATCATGCTCAAAAGGTATACATGTTTTCACACTTTCTACCTTTGTTGGAGACATTTACCATCATACACACTCTTCGGTCAAATTGGCCTAGTTAAACCACTATCCTAAGTTTAGTTGACATCAAGGAGCATTAATTACCATAATCCCAATCACTCCCACGCCTACCTACAGTCAAGGAGGCTAACTTAGCCTTTCCTACAGTCAAGGAGGCTAACTGGAGCACTCCAGGGGTGATCTGGTTGACATTCATGCACCTAATTGCTGACTGGGGGTTACTTTCAGTTCAACCAATCAGTTACTGTCAGTTAAGGCGCCTCCATGCATTAAATATATTATTTAATCATTATTTATTGATTATTTATTATTATTTAATGAACTGGAGTGAACTAGGCGCTTTCACCAACTTCTGATGGTCAGTTCAGCTTCAGTTAACCTCATCAAGGTTTATTGGAGTAATGCAGTACTAGCACTTGATGGTTGATTGCTATGACATGTGTTTGATCTCCTTCAGTTGAGATTAAGTCATTTATTGCACTCCAACTTCAGTTAGGATTGGTGAGTCAATTAAGGTTTTTTATCAAGTGGTTAACTGAGTGGTATTGCATGGCAAAGAGTCAGTTAAGCTAGACTCATGCATGGGAATTCAAATTGTCCCTTAGTTGTTCGAATTCTTCATTGAGTTAAGCCATTGATCATGCATGGTATTGTAATCCTTTATTGTTTATATAATATACAGAGAGGAAACCTATTTGGTATTCCAGTTATTGCTAATTCATGAGTAATTGTTAATAATTCTTTGATGAGATTGAATCTTAGTTCCTAGATCATGTGCAAGAATTAATATGGTATCAGAGCATGCGGCGGAACAAAGATCAATCTCTCAAGAACAAGCTTTTTGACAGATTTCTCCATGAAATGTGAGCAATTGCTCAATCCCACCTTACGGTGACCCTTTTGTTTTGATTTGCAGGTTTTATCAGGTACAACTTCGAATGGACTCATCAATCCCTCCTCTCACCCCATTCACAAGCTATTCGGAATGGAAGTTGAAGATGATTGCATATCTCAAGAGACGAGGTCTCTATGAGGTGTCTATTGGAATTGGAAAAGAGTCTTATGAGAATGATAATGATTGGTT
>LPNX010589189.1:196874-227201 GCA_001517045.1 Pseudotsuga menziesii | reverse complement strand
GACTGTTTGTATCACTGAATCCCTCTTGCTGTTGCTGCTGTTCCTGTATGTTTGGCTGTTGTAATACAGTTTGTTGTTCTTGTGTAACCCCTTCATCAAAGATTGTTTCATCAAGAACTCTATGCCATTCCTCATGGCTTTGGTTGCTGTTCTCTGAAATTTCTGTTTCCTGTTCATGGAAGAGTACATCTCTACTTGCAAATACCTTGTGAGTAGAAGGATCAAACAATTTATATGCTTTGAATTGAGAACAGTAACCTATGAAGATACATTTAATGGCTTTAGCATCCAGTTTCTTCCTATTTTCCTTTGGAATATGTGCAAAAGCCGTACACCCAAAAACTTTCAAATTTTGAACTACTGGTTTGAAACCATACAAAGCTTCAAAAGGAGTAATATTATCAAGACTCCTAGTTGGACTTCTATTCTTTAGGTAAACAGCAGTATTTATGGCTTCACCCCAGAAGATATTTGAGAGACTCTTACCTTTCATCATACTGCGTGCACACTCTACCAGGGTTCTGTTTTTCCTTTCAGCAACTCCATTCTGCTGTGGAGTGCTGGGTAGTGTAAACTGCTGTACTATTCCATTATCTTTGCAATATTTGTTGAAGTCCCCTGATTTATACTCTCCCCCTTGATCTGAACGAAGGATTTTAATGGATTTTTCTGTCTGTTTTTCAACCATGTTTCTAAACTCCTTAAAGTACTCAAAAACATCACTCTTTCTTCTAATAAAGTAAACCCATGTGTATCTTGTGCAATCATCAATAAATAGCTGAAAATAAAATGCACCTCCTAAGGATCTAGTTTGCATAGGCCCGCAAACATCATTATGCACAAGATCTAACACATCTCCTTTTATCTTATCAGGATTAGAAGGAAATTCATTTCTGTGCATCTTTCCTAATGCACATCCTTCACAAGGAATGTTCACATTTTTTAACATGGGAAGTCCTTCAACCATATTATGCTTCAATAATAACAATAAATCTGGATGATTGATGTGACCATACCTTTGATGCCAAAGACTCTCTGTTGGCATGATTGCAGAAGTTAATGCGTAATGCTCTTTACTAGTAACATCAAGCTTGTATAGGCCTCCCACTCTGACTCCCTTTGCAAGAGTTTTGTATTGGTCCAGTAAGTCCTTTACTATGCAGTAGTTTTTGAAGAATTCAACCTTCAAATTTTGATCTGTAATAGTAGACACAGATATCAGATTTTTCTTTAATCCTGGCACATACACCACATTGCGGATGTGACGAACACTACCATTTGGCAATGTCACTGGAATATATCCGTATCCCTTGATCTGATAAGCACGGTCATCACCAAGATATATACTAGCACCATTCTGTGTTTCTTTATAGTTAGTATACCATTTCTTATTACAAGTCATATGCACTGATGCTCCGGAGTCAACAAACCAAGCATCAATATCATCAATTTCAGCAGATAAAGCAGCATTAGACACAAACAGTCTAAGATCCCTTGAGTCAAAGTTTGGTGTTGCAGAAATTTCATCAAAAATTTCATGTCTAGCCATAAACAGTTTTAGATCATGTGGTGAAGAGTCTTCAGCAAAATGACCTGAATGTTTTCTAGGTTGTCTATTCCTAGCCTCATCATTCTTTTTCTTATAACAGTCTTTAATAAGATGTCCAGGTCGACCACAATAAAAACAACTTTTTGACTCATTCCTGTTAGATGGCATACCTTGATTCGGTTTTTGAGGAGCTCTACTTTGTGATGACCTGCCTCCTCTGCCTCTCTCTCCTGATCTCCCTCTCGGAGATCTCTTGTTTGACCACAATGCCAAACCTGAATCTTGAGGCTTAAATTTCCCACACCTCTCTTCTTCTTGCAGCAAAATACCTGTCAGCTCTTCAAAAGTAGGAGGTTTCTCTCTTGCTGCGAGACCTGTTATAAACATATGGTAGTCCTCTAGCATACCATTCAATGTAATTGTTACAAGATCAGTGCTGGAGACCTTTTCTCCTATGTCTCCTAGCTTATCTTTCACTTCTTTAAGACGACCCAAGAATGAATTGACAGACTCATTTGCATCCATCTTCATGCCTAGCAATTTAGTTTTTAAGAAAAGCAGACGGTTTGTATTGCTAGTTTCATACAGATCTTTAAGTGCTGTCCATGTTTCAGCAGAAGTTTTAGCTTCTCTGATATGTGGAATAATACTATATTTAATAGACATTCGTAACAGTACCTTGGATTTGTTTTCGCACTTATCCCAGTCTTGAATTTGTGCTGCTGTTCCACCCGCAGCTGCTACAGGTTTCGCTTCATCTCCATTGGTGATTGACCAAACACCATAGCCTTCCATCAAGGTCTGCATTTTGAATTTCCAGTTTATGAAATTCGAGCCATCCAATTTGTTGGCCTCATTCAGATAGGTCTCTGCCAATGGATTTGACATCTCAGCAATGAAATCCCAGCGCAGGCTTCTTCTCAGCTTGGACGGGTCTCTTCAGATCTGGGTTTTATTCAGATCTGTGTACAGAAAAAAAAATTACCAAATCGCAGTCAAAAAAAAATTACCTCCACGCTGGCTATGCTCAGCTCAGTTCTTGCAGGCAGCGATTTCACCATATTCTCGATTTCTCTCCACGTTGGTAGCTGGTTTCTGGTAGCCAATCTACCAGCTACGATCTGCTGCTCTACTCTTCAGCGTGATCTCCATGGTTCACGGCTCTCCACACAGTTTATTAGCAACAGATTCCTACGCAGCAATTTCCAGGCTCAGATTGCCAGCGATCTCCACGATTTCCAGGCTCAGATTATTGCCAGCGATCTCCAATCTTAACAGCAGCTGCTCCTCTCGTGGATTTCCTATAGCAAATCGCAAGTTTCAGATTTGCTCTTCAATTGGACGCCGCACTATGGGCTCTGATCGCTCTTTCACCACGGCTCTGCTCTCACAGCTTTGTTCTCCGCAGCAACCCAAACTACTCAGCTCTGATACCAAGTTAGAAACAGAGCATAGAAAACAGAGCAGATGAATCGATGGGAAAAACACTACATTACGGAGAGAATACTCGATCCATTTTTATTGAGTGAAAAACGGTTACAACAACTCCTTACAAATAGGATCTAATTAAATAAACTATAGTTTAACTAGCAGAGCCATCAATTCTCCATTATTTCAAGTTAAAGGTGCACCAGTCTAGGTATGCCTTGGATTTGCTGATCAAATTCAGAATGCAAGATTGCAAAGCAAGCAAAAATCCTTTCCTTTCAGGAGTGAAGCTGGAGGAAGATGATTCTCCACCGATGGTAAACAATACACTGTATAGGCAATTGATTGGATGTTTATTGTATCTGACACATACTCAACCTGATATTTGTTATGCAGTAAGTGTGGCTTCTATATTCATGGATCAGCCTCATGAGATCCATGTGAAAGCAGCCAAAAGGATCCTTAACTTTGTTCAGGGAACAAGGACACATGGGATCTTCTATAAGGAAAAATCTGATCTTGATTTGATTGGATTTACTGACAGTGATTGGGCAGGTGATAGCACAGATAGAAAGTCCACTTCAGGATATGTGTTCATGCTTGCAGAAGGGCCAATCAGCTAGTCAAGCAAGAAACAGAGTGCCATTGCACTCTCATCTACAGAAGCTGAGTACAGAGGATTTGTTAATGCAGCAACTCAGTGTTTATGGTTGCAGGGTTTACTTGGAGAGTGTGGTTTCGAAACTGAGTACTCAAATACCATCTTCTATGATAACCAGAGTACCATTTGAATCTGCAAAGATCCATCTCAGAAGCAGAGAACCAGACACATTGAGATTCACATGCACTACATCAGAGAGCTTGTGCATGATGGCACCATTCACCTACTCTTCTGTTCATCTTTAGAACAAGTAGCTGATATCTTCACCAAATAATTTTGTGAGAAGACATTCAGAAATCTCAAATCACTACTGGGGATTGCTGATCATACTGTAAAGGCATGAGTGGAGACAAGATTCTACAATTTTGTTTTACAGTCCATGTTTAAGGAAGGATTTTCCCAAGTTGGTTTTTCCTCTTTCCTTGGTTGTATGGACTTGCAGTATGTAAAAGGGTGACTAAGCCTTGTTTCTAGGCCCTATATTTTTGATGTATTACTCATAAAGTCAGGCTTAAGGGGGGGTTTTAGAATAATCAACCCATAGTTTACCCACTTATACATTAATTTCATTATTTCTATCTTATTTGCCTAGTTCATCTGTCCCACCTTGTGCAAGTTGCTAATTGCATATCCACAAAGGTCCAACTTGCCATATTTGACCCATGTAGCACTTGGGAAAGCCTTAGGAATCAAATCTGCTTTATTCCTGGCCTCTTAGGTGTCTATCTGCTTTTTCTGCTTTACTGCCTGCTTTTTCAGTGTTTTAAGGCACATAGGAAAGCAAGACTAGGTGAGGTGAACTAGTTCTTTGTCCTATTCATAATCCACTCTTTTCTCCATGCAAAAGCATGTATGAGCTTCCATTCCACCACTCTTTAGCTTTCCCATGCACCCTTGCCAATTCGTGAGCTTCATGACAGATTTGGGATCAGCTTTTTACACCTATGGGGGATTTGCCTATTTTGAGTAAACCTGCTTTATGCTAGATTTGGATGCCTCCTTATGCATTTGACCTATTGATGTATTCTCTATATTCAGCAACCTATGTTATTACAGGGTTGGTTATTGTACACCCAGTTAATATAATTTTGTGTTACAGCTCCATATTCAGTCTCCATTGTTAGCAATTTTGCATGATCAATTGATAATTGTTGTGGGTAAAATTAATCTACTGCTGGCCTAAATTTCTACATGACTTCCAAGATGATGGATTACTTTGCTTTGTAAGTAAAAATCATTATTTTAACATTATATTTTGTTTCATGTCAAAATATTCAATTGTTTCACACTTTATTTCTATTTAATTATCTAACAATTTATGTGAACAAATATACAGCTGGTGTCCCATGGAACACCACAGTCACATAGTCCGTCAATCAATGTTGAGAACATTGATGCGGCTATCAATATTGCTTATGGGTTTGGTTCTTCACCAATAGGGGTAAGAACTATACTTGTTAATTTGTCAAGTTTATTTATATATTTATAGTATAGATTGTAACATTCAATATGTGTCCTAATTTTGATACTTGACATGTTTTATGCAGGTTTCTTAGGAAGAGTATATTGTCTCGCAGCCTATTCCCTCTCATGCAGAGGTAGATTCACAGACACAGGTATTATTTGAAATATGCTTTTAATTATGTTTCGCTTTGTTTGGAAAAATCATTTTGTAACTTACATATCGCTTTGACATATGTTACTTTATGTAGGAACCTCTTGTGACAGTGGTGCTTGAAGAGCACCAAAGCGAGGTTGTTGTCAACCCACCTCTTCCCCCCAAACAAGTAATATATGTTTCGCTTTCTTTGGTAGTTCATCATTTTCCTTCCAAGTCTAGTATATATGTCTCTGATTCACTATTTTATATGAAATTGACATATATATGCTACTTTATATGCAGGCCCCTAGTGAGGCACTGGTGCGTGAAGAGCACCAAACCGGTGGCCCACCTTTGACGAGCCAGCATGTATGTTTATGTAGATCACTTTCTTTGTAAGTTTGTGTACATATATTGATCAAGAAACATTCAATATGTATCCTAATTTTGATATGAAACATGTTTTATGTAGGTCGCCCATGATGAGTATATTGTCTTGTAGCCTATTCCCTCTCATGCAGAGGTAGATTCGCTGACATAGGTATTATTTGGAATATTCTTTTAATTATGGTTCGCTTTGTTTCGAAAAATAATTTTGTAACTTACATATCGCTTTGACATATGTTACTTTATGTAGGAACCTGTTGTGATATTGGTGCTTGAAGAAACCCAAATTGGTGACCCTCTGCCCCCCAAGGTACATGTATATTTGTTGACATTGGCATATATATATATATATATATATATATATATATATATATATATATATGCAGCCTGATAGTGAGCAAGTGGTGCAAGAAGAGCACCCAATCAGGGTCGCTGATAGTGAGGCACCAGAACCCATGATTACTTACTCACGTACAGTAAGTAGAAATTTTATTTTGGTTTCAAGAAATTTGAACAAATGTATATAGAATTTTTAAAGGTTGGTAAATTAAAATACAAATGTTGGTTTTGCTGCAGTCTCCACTGATGAGACCTATCCCTCTTGTTCAGCGATAGGGATCACCAGTGAGCAGTCACAAAAGAAAGCTACACTTCTCCAAAGACTCTGGCAGTGGCATCAAAACGGGGGATAACTAGAAAAAATGTATAGGGGGCATACATAGATGTATCTTTTTGTTCATATGTGTACACACATATGTACTTTTTGATCCACTATTTTGTATTATGGCCATGTGGCATGGCAATTTTTGTACAACATTATTGCTATACATATATAATATAAAGCAAGGTTCAAATTTATACATATATATGGTTGACTTGATCTTGGAACATGATATCATGGTTGACTTGGTCTTGGAACATGACATGTGTGGATGACCTATGTGATATAATGATATGTGTGGTTCGTGCATGTGTGCTAACTTAAATTCAAATTTCCAATACTTAAAGGAGGAATTTAGACGACTCATCAACTTTTTAACATCATACAATTCTAACATACAATAACATACCCTAATTTACACACAGTAACACACACTAACATACTCTACAATTCTAACATGTACACAATAACATACTCTACTCTACCCTACGACACTAACATCATACCATACTATGATACAATAACATGTACCATAACATAACATACTAACAATATGTACCATTTAACACTAAGTCAAGCATGCATGTGTAATATATACCATATCATACCCTACAATATCCTATGATACTAGAGTTCATTGAATACCATACTAACATACATCATGTACCCTACAAACCTTAAATTGGTTGAAGTAAACCCTAGTTGGTGCATGCAAATTTGTGTTCATGAAAGCCTAGTTGGTGCATGCAAGTATTGGTGATGTCATGTGTGTTTCTAGCTCCCTCTCCTAACTTGCATGATTGCTCACTAAACCCTTGTTCCATCTCATACCTTGGTAACCCTAGTTCAAGCATGCAAATTGCTGTTCATGAAATCCTAGTTGGTGCATGCAAGTATTTGTGATCCTGTGTTTCTAGTTCCCTCTCTTAACTTGCAAATTGCTCACCAAACCCTAGTTCCATCTCATACATTGGTAACCCTAGTTCCACCATGTGCCTTTAATCCCATCTCATCAAAATACCCCAATAGATAGCAGCAGACAAAATACTACATGATCTTTGCAAATGTGCCAATTTCAAAAATTGTCCAATAATAATAATAATAATATTATAGAAAATATCCAAAAACACACATAGTCTTATACATCCAAAAAATGTATGAACCAAAAGATTATCTAACTCAACCAAAATAGTGAAATATATACATTGATATTACATGTCACTTTTATTTGAATCATAAGGAAGAAACCGAATAGGGCCCTTCAATTATCTCTTCAAACTCCATATCTTCCAGAATTTGACTTGCTTAAGGAAGAGAATCAACAATAATGTTTAGTTCCCAAAAACATGCTGAAAATAAATTTACTAAAGAGTAGCAGTATTTGACAATTAGGTCTTGTTTAACATCCAATTTATAGTGAGATCCTAGTCAACAAAAACCTAGAGAGTTTTTACACCACCATTGAAAGCACATTTTGTCAAGAGCATTGAGGCCATTAATTATCCAAAGTTGTGTGTTCCAATGCCAGCTCCAAATTTATACTTACTGACATGCATATATCATTTAGAAAAATAAGATGCCCTGTGATACTAAAATTCAGATCACTTTGATATGCACCATCAAGGAAACCCATGAATTTGATATGTAAGCTACCATGGGAAAAGAATTAGATGTACATGTCTTTAGTGTAATTTTTGAGACATGTGTGTTTAGTGTTTAGTTGGTGCATGCAAGTATCAAGGTGATCATGTGTTTGTAGTTCACTCTCCTAACTTGCATGATTGCTCACCAAACCCTAGTTGGACATCTCATACCTTGTCTTGACCCTAGTTGGAGCACACCACAATAATGTTTAGTTCCCAATAATGTTGGTGCATGCAAGTATTGGTGATATCATGTGTTTGTAGTTGACTCTCCTAAATTGCATGATTGCTCACCAAATCCTAGTTGGACATCTCATACCTTGTCTTGACCCTAGTTGGAGCATGCCACAATAATGTTTAGTTCCCAATAATGTTGGTGCATGCAAGTATTGGTGATCTCATGTGTTTGTAGTTGACTCTCCTAACTTGCATGATTTCTCACCAAACCCTATTTGGACATCTCATACCTTGTCTTGACCCTAGTTGGAGCATGCCACAATAATGTTTAGTTCATAATAATGTTGGTGCATGCAAGTATTGGTGATCTCATGTGTTTTTAGTTGACTCTCCTAACTTGCATGATTGCTCACCAAACCCTAGTTGGACATCTCTAACCTTGTCTTGACCCTAGTTGGAGCATGCAAGTATTGGTGATCATGTGTTTGTATTTCACTCTCCTAACTTGCATGATTACACACCAAACCCTAGTTGGACATCTCATACCTTGTCTTGACCCTAATTGGATCATGCACGACTTGGTGACTCATGAAAGCCTAGTTGGTGCATGCAAGTATTGGTGATCATGTGTTTCTAGTTCACTCTCCTAACTTTCATTAGAGGAAATTTCAACTCAAAATGGGCCTCCTAAAATGAACTAATAAAATAATAGTTAAAATAATAAAATAATATTTATTAATTTTGGAGGAAGAAAAGAAAAAAACTACTTTTTTGTTTGTATTTTTGACATATCTCCCTGTGTTTTTACTCAAATTTCGATCGGGAGAGCTCATTGGACGTGGAATTAAATTTCGCATCCAACGAGTACCCACTCGGCATACTTTTGACGGACCCCGCTACCCCAAAAACAAGAAATACCTGAAAAAATGAAATGATGACATCATCATTTCATTTTTTTAGGTATTTCTTGTTTTTGGGGTAGCGGGGTCTATCAAAAGTATGCCAAGTGGGTACTCGTTGGATGCGGAATTTAATTCCACATCCAACAAACTCTCCCGATCGAAATTTGAGTAAAAACACAGGGAGATATGTCAAAAATACAAACAAAAAAAGTAGTTCTTTTTATGATACCTATCCCCAAATTTATATTAAAAAAGTGTTTAAGACCTATACAGTATTTCAAGTTTAAATCAATTTCATTGGCTAACACATGATGACATGGAATTTTAATAAAAGTTAAAAGGCCCATTTTGAGTTGAAATTTCCTCTAATGAAGGATTGCACACCAAACCCTAGTTGGACATCTCATAGCTTGTCTTGACCCTAATTGGAGCATGCACAACTTGGTGACTCATGAAACCCTAGTTGGTGCATGCAAGTATTGGTGATCTCATGTGTTTGTAGTTGACTCTCCTAACTTGCATGATTGCTGACCAAACCCTAGTTGGACATCTCATGTACCTTGTCTTGACCCCAGTTGGAGGATGCCACAATAATGTTTAGTTCCCAATAACATGCTGAAAATAAATGTACTAAAGAGTAGAAGTATTTGAGAATTAGGTCTTGTTTAACATCCAATTTATAGTGAGATCCTAGTCAACAAAAACCTAGAGAGTTTTTACACCACCATTGAAAGCACATTTTATCAACAGCATTGAGGCCATTAATTATCCAAAGTTGTTTGTTCCAATGCCAGTTCCAACTTTATACTTATTGACATGCATATATCAAAGAAAAATAAGATGCCCTGTGATACTAAAATTTAGATCACTTTGATATGCACCATCAAGGAAACCCATGACTTTGATATGTAAGATACCATGGGAAAAGAATTAGATGTACATGTGTTTAGTGTACTTTTTGAGACAATGCTTGAATAAGAGATTAAATCTTGAACAAAAGAATGGTTGTTTCCTCAAGTAGAATTAAGAACTAAGTTCATCCCTAGCCAAATCCCCCATATGACCATGCACACATAATTAGTTTATGATGATTTTGAGTTCTCTTTTTCCATACCAATGCCACTAACAATCATAATAAAAGCACATCTCATGACTTGCATAATTAGGCACCAAACCCTAGTTGGACATCTCATACCTTGTCTCAAGACCCTAATTCCAGAGCATGCAACTTGGTGACTCATGAAAGCCTAGTTGATGTGCATGCAAGTATTGGTGATCATGTGTTTCTAGTTCATTCTCCTAACTTGCATAATTGCTCTCCAAACCCTAGTTGGACATAAAATAACTTGTCTTGACCCTAGTTGGAGCATGCAAAATGGTGACTCATGAAAGCCTAGTTGGTGCATGCAAGAATTGGTGATCATGTGTTCCTAGTTCCCTCTCCTAATTAAATGTATATATATTAAACTAAAAACATCAAGAAATGTAAACTTCAACAACTCGAGAGCTTGTTATTTTCTGAACTGTATTCGGTGGTGTCTAAAGACACCATTCTTGGCGCTTCCAATGTGTTGTAGATGGTGTTTGTATCCTAGGCACACAGAAGGCTAGACATTAGTAACGTCATAAGAAAGAAAAGAGAACCCAATGAAAATGTGCAAAAATGGTTTAAATAACACACCTGACAATGCACTCATACAAGTAGGCCATCTGGATCATCTCTGGTGCCAATAGTTTCCATCAATCTTTCGTGCTCTATATGAGGTAGAAAGTATCGTACATGTGACCTATTTTTGTAAGAAAGTGTGCAGAGCTTGATGTTTGTACCAACTACTAGGTTGGTGAGGTGGTATACAATAGCTCCTAGTCTATAATCCTGATATACATACCCACCCTTCCTTTTCTGTTGTGCTGCAAGTGTCAAGTACTCCCTTTTTATAACCATCGAGCCGGTTGGGAATTCAATATTTTCATCATCTGTAACAGGTTCTAGAAGGGTTTTTTTCCCCTCTAAGCAACGTGCCAACCAACAGTTAGAACCCCATTCATTATTTTTTGGGGCAACCAGTCCATATATCTAACTCGTGAAAGAAAATAGGTCGAGTTAACAATACATTTTGTAAATAAGGTCTTGCATTTCTAATTTCTACATAAATTAAATTATACAAAGGTCGAGTAAACAATACATAAATACATTTTCTTATTTAGCTACTACTCATGTACCTGCTTGTATGAGATCCGATATGTGATCATAGTCTCTAGAAATATGTGTCTGATCATCTTCCAAATGGTCTATTTCATTACCCCCGTTGAAATTGGTGCCAAGTGTCACTCGATCCCATGTATCAATGGTATCAGTATGCTCACAATCATCCCATTCATCGATGATATAGGAACTGCAAAAGCAAGCCTTCAATGTTGTCCAAATTTGTAGGGCCGATTTGTCTGAGATTCTAATTGAATGAAACTATCAAGTTCCATGCACTGTGTTCACCCGAGGTGTTTTTGATCGGTCCACATTTGTAACCTCCCAGAATATTGTTTGCACTAAGTGTTTCCTTGTTGCTTTTTCTGCCATGACAGATCCACACCATTGGAATATAGATGCAGTGTCTCGAAGGCGAGCACCTGTAAACTTCATCTCTTACCTTCGAAGGGTAGTTTTAATGCATGCACCAGCACCATTGTGCTCTCCTTTTCCATGACCAGTTTCAAAGTAGTTCCATACATGTGGCACCTTGTATTTTAGGTGCAACAAACACAACCATTCAAATACATGTGCATTCTTGAACTATCCAACACAACCATCTGACCAAATGAAATGACGATAAAATGGTATATCCATAGCTATCACATGGTCATAGAATAATTTAAAGCAATGTTGCACGTAATGGATGTCATGGGTCCGGTCGTCACTTATGTAGAAGTGACTTTCTTTCAATATCACACATTTCTCTTCATTGCTATCTTGCCCATGTCGATATGTGATATGCACCATTATGCTCACCTGCTCTGAGTGATAGTATTGACTTTGAATTTCATTTTGTGTTTGTAGGGTGTAATTTTCAGCAAAGTCAACCACGGATAGTATTGTTCCGAGAGGGAAGGTGTCCCGGCATATTCTGATTTGCTCATCTTGCCACCATACCATATCGACATGTTGAATGTACTGTTGGATATTTCCACGAAACTATGGAATAAAATCACATACTCGAACCTAGTACATGAATATTAATATGTCAATAAAACACATAAAAAAATGTGTGTACACATGAATATTAATTTTTCAATATTCAATCATTTACCTGTGAAGTCACCAATTTAATCTTCCTGCCTTCTTTCCCATACTTTAGCCGATATGTCTCATACTGATAGTTCTGCTTCTCAACAATTGCATTCCCGAATGCTTGATCTTCACTTTCATGGATGCAATCAAACCATAAGGATAGCCCACCACAATTGTTGCAAGAGCCGTCTACACATTGTTTTAAGTAATGTGTCTGCCCATCTTTCCTCGGACACATGATGCTATGGATGAAATCTCTAGATGACATTGGCGATACTGTACTTGAGAATTCTTGCACATGGTTAGGATGCAAAAAACGATGTATATGTGCAAATGTATGGTAATATAGGTCAAAATCTATGTGGTATCTACAACAACAAGTGTTCCGGATGGTATTGATTCTAACATACCAAGGCTTGCATTTTTCAAAAGATATTTGCCCGAGCCTTAGCTCTACATGGGCAACTTTAAACATCTCGACCAGTTGAGTTTGTGTCATGTCAAGATAATGCTTAACATGAGGTTCAGTGTGATGAGAACCCCTACAATGTTTTAACACATCCTTCGTGTTAGAATAAGGCCTAGTGTTATCATGCCAAAACGTTTGCACTAGGCCCTTCACTGCTTCGACTATCTTCATGTCTTTGTGGGGCAACCTACAGCTAAATGCCCATAATGCTTCTAGTTGTCCCTCTACATCAAGGTTGTCTCTTCTTACTGAATATTTTTTAAGAGTCTTTGGATGTAAAGGAACAATTTCTGATGTGCATTTAAGTAAACGACGTTGTCTTGTGGATCTACATACAATTGATTTAGCCAATACCCGACGAGCCACATTACAGTCTTTTGAACGAGTTTTTTTACCAATCGATGTGAATGCAGTAGCAAGAGATTTAACAATGTGATTACTTGATTCCATATTCTTCATTGTTGTTATGCCTAAATTTCTTCTAACAGTTGCCATATTTCTATATTTAAGCAAAGCTAAAAATAGTTGGCATTTACTGGCTTCGGATTTGTTATCAAAATATTACATTTCATTATTTGAGAAGAATGACGAAGGATAGTGCGTTTAGCCACCTTACCTTCCATGGAAGTCAATCTGCTCTTGTCCACTTGTATTTATTTAGGAGTTCTCTTTCATTTTGATGCAAAATTTATTACCGTTTGAAATACTGGAGTGATGTTTACATCCATTTCCGGCTCACAACTTCGATTAGGAGATTGAACCACCGAACATGGTTGTTGTTGAGTCACATTTGCATCGGGAGTAACATAATTATTGAACTCTTCACAAGATTGTTTGTCTACTAATGGATGAATAATATCAACTTCCATATAAACATCTTCTTTTAATGTTGCATTATCTTCCTTAGCCTCTACGTCAAGTATCTCTTGAGGGGGAATGGGAACTATTTGCTCATGTAATGAATGCCGACGATTTCTTGAATCTTCCCTTTTTTTTGTTTTTTATTTTCTGCTTATTCCAGTGTAAGCACCTTCCTTGCTGACTTTCTTCTTCTATTACGTACATTCCCCATTGAAATCCACCCAAACCTGTACAAAACTATGCAATTATATAAGTAATGATAAAAAATTGCATGTCCAACAATTCTCTGTGCGTGGGTTCAGACAAATTATGTATTTTGATATGTTAAAGGTGGCCAACACGATGCCACCCTACATTTTCTATAAAACATATATCACATATGCGATATAACGTACGTTCGATATATCGCATATGTGATATTGAGTTCCATCTTTTTAATGAAGGGAAAGGGTTTTCCATAACGCATTCTCGATATATCGCATATGCGATTTAGTGCTCAATGAAAATGTGTACTTTACATTTATCTAGATATGATGAGGATGAGGGTGATGAACATTGAGGGTGTCCATGAGCACGATGATGATGAGTATGAGGGTGAGGGTGTCAATGAGGATGAGGGTGAGGGTGTTGATGATGATGAGGATGAGGGTGTTGATGATGGTGAGGATGAGTCTGATGAACAATGATGATGAGGATGAGGATGATGATAAGGATGAGGATGTTGATGATGATGACGATGATGATGATGATGATGATGAGGATGAGGGTGATGGTGATGATGAGGAGGATGATGACTATGATGATGATAATGAGGATGAGGGTGAGGGTGATGAGGATGAGGGTGATGATGAAGATGATGGTGAACAATGATGGTGATGGTGAGGAGGATGATGACTATGATGATGATGAGGAGGATGAGGGTGATGGTGATGATGAGGATGAGGGATGATGATGATTATGATGAGGATGGTGATGATGATGATGATGATGAGGACGAGGATGATGATGATGATGAGGATGATGACAATGATGAAGGTGATGGTGAACAATGATGGTGATGATAAGGAGGGTGATGGCAATGATGATGATGAGGAGGAGGAGGAGGAGGAGGATGATGACGATGAGGGTGATGATGATGATGATGAGGAGGATGATGATGATGATGAGGAGGAGGATGAGGGTGATGAGGAGGAGGAGGAGGAGGATGAGGATTATGATGATGATGATGATGATGATGATGAGGATGTTGATGATGTTGAGGATGAGGGTGTTGATGAAGATGATGAGGATGAGGATGATGATGAGGAGGAGGAGGAGGAGGAGGATGAGGGTGATGATGAGGATGAGGATGAGGGTGGTGATGATGATGATGATGATGAAGATGATGATGACGAGGATGGTGAACAATGATGGTGATGGTGATGATGATGATGACGACGATGGTGAACAATGATGGTGATGATGAGGAGGATGATGACAATGATGATGATGATGAGGATGAGGGTGATGATGATGGTGATGATGATGATGATGATGATGATGATGATGACCATGATGATGAGGATGAGGATGAGGGTGATGATGATGAGGATGAGGGTGTTGGTGATGATGATGATGAGGATGATGATGAGGACGAGGATTATGATGATGATGATGTTGATGATGAGGATGTTGATGATGTTGAGGATGAGGGTGTTGATGAAGACGATGAGGATGAGGATGAGGATGATGAGGAAGAAAAGGAGGAGGATGAGGGTGGTGATGATGATGATGATGACGATGAGGATGGTGATGATGATGAGGATGAGGGTGACGATGAAGATGATGCTGAACAATGATGGTGATGATGAGGAGGATGATAACTATGATGATGATGATGAGGATGAGGGTGATGATGCTTATGATGATGATGATGATGACCACGTTGATGATGATAAGGATGAGGGTGATGATGATGAGGATGAGGATTTGATGATTATGATGATGAGGATGCTGATGATGTTGAGGATGAGGGTGTCGATGAATATGATGACCATGATAATGATGACAATGATGATGATGATGATCATGATCATGATCATGATGAGGAGGATGAGGGTGATGAACATGATGATGATGAGGATGAGGATTATGATGATGATGAGGATGAGGATGCTGATGATGTTGAGGATGAGGGTGTCGATGAATATGATGACCATGATGATGATGACAATGATGATGATGATGATCATGATCATGCTCATGATCATGATGATCATGATGAGGATGAGGGTGATGAGCGTGATGATGATGAGGATGAGGATTATGATGATGATGAGGAGGAGGATGCTGATGATGTTCAGGATGAGGCTGTCAATGAAGATGACGACCATGATGATGATGACAATGATGATGATGATGATGACAATGATGATGATGATGATGATGATGGTGATGACCATGATGATGATGACGAGGATGAGGGTGATGAACGATGATGATGAGGATCAAGGTTGATGATGATGAGGATGAGGGTGATGATGACACTAGTAGAAAATGAGAAATTAATGACTAAAAAAATGACTAAAATCATGCTATAAACGACTATTTTTGAGTCGGTGACTAATAGTAGAAAATTTCCACTATCTTATAGCTAGTCGTATTTCACTAGTCATTAATAGCTTGACTTAGTAGTCATTGATTTAGTCATTGATAGACAATGCTTTAGTCATTGATAGTCAATGATTTAGTCATTGTTGTATTCATTGATAGTTAATGATTTAGTCATAGATTTAGTCATAGATTTAGTCAGTGAGTTAGTCATTGATTTAGTCATTGATTTAGTCACTTATTGCAACCATTAATGACCAAATATACGACTAAATAAACTACTACATGTTAACATATTAATGACTAAGCTAAATACGACTAGGATACGGGAAATTAGCTACTAATAGTTGTATATATGCGAATTTAGTCATTTTTGCAGTCACAAATTTATGATAGGGCACGGAGGAATCGAACCACCAACTTCCTGCCTATAATTAGGAAAGTACTCTACCATTGAGCTAGCACCCTTTAAAAAGTTGTTATTTCTTGACAATGATGATATTCAAACAAATTTATGGTAGATATAAATCTACAAACTACATAATTATTACTATTACAAAACTAAACTGGCATTCTTTCCATGGAAAACTTCCCCGGCGGTATTTACATGTGAATTTAATTTTATATCTATTCCACTCATTGCATTAGTTTTGGCATCAATATGTTTTTTAGATATAAATGTTGATGACTGCCCACCCTTATTGACCAACAACTTCCATGATCAAAACTCAACCCTGATGCAACAGCTTCCACCACCAAGGCAGGGAGATTTAATGTTGGAGACACTGAAAGTGAATGAGATGAACTTGTTTTAGGATTAGAGGACCCCTAAATAGCTGGGATCCTCATACTAAATGATTTTTCCTATGCAGCATGGGAGCCCCTGCAACTACCATTAATGTCTCAATATTCAATAAGATATGTAATATTCCACCACAAACTCCTAAATCACATCGAAGCTTATGTTCACTAAACTTAATGTGTAATGTTACTTTGCACCAATCTAGGGGGATGCTAGAAAACTAAACAAATATTCCATGACAAGAAACAGATTTCATACCAAGATGCACTAGCTAGCAATACAACTGATCTTCCAGCAGCTCCACTGGCAAGGGAAGTCTCAGCATTACCTCCTGTGTTCTAGTTTCACATGGAAGTATGAACAGGTATATATTATCAGGAAATGAAAATGACGCCACGTATAAATAATCTAGAAGACAATCACTAAAGTAAAACATAAGCTGTCTAAAGAAAATACACATTAGCTTCTATACTAATGATTATTTAAGACTGAATCAAAAGCTATTAAATAATCTAAAATGGAAGCATAGAAAAAGTTGCCTACACAGATATCAATAACAAATGCTAAAGATAATTGGATGGAAGTACAATATACTAAAATCCTAAAGTCACTTATAGGCGCCAGTGATTTGCTCAATTTACTTGAAGAAGTTGATCCAAGCAAGGAAACCTCTGCCACTGGTGGAGGTAAGCAAAGTCCCCAGTGTTGCTGAAAATGAAGCCATGTATAAAGAATCTAGAAGACAATCATTGAAGTAAAACATAAGCTGTATAAAGAAAATACACATTAGCTTCTATACTAATGAATATTTAAGACTGAATCAGAAGCTATTAAAAAATCTAATATGGAAGCATAGAAAAATTTGTCTGCACAAATATCAATAACAAATGCTAAAGATAATTGGATGGAAGTACAATATACTAAAATCCTAAAGTCACTTACAGGAGCGGGTGATTTGCTCAATTTACTTTGATCTAAGCAAGGAAACCTCTGCCACTGGTGGAGGTAAACAAAGTCCCCAGTGTTGTTGTGAAGGATTTGTAACATCATAGAACTTCTGAGTTTTGCTACTAGAAAAATAGGACATGGAAAATAAAAAATCATAAAAGTTAAATGTGAAATATTTTTTAAAACAATTTATCCCAATGAAGAAAAATTTCTAAATTAATTAAGTGCTAGAACAAAATTATAGGGGATTAAAGCAACAAACTCGTTCATATCACCCATTTAATTTTGGTAGACGACACATTGATTTTCAGTTAATAGTTCTATTAGGGAGCTGGAAAAGCTTAAGGGGCTTCTGGACCTCTATTGCAAGACTATAGGAATGGTAATAAATATGAATAAGTCTTCAGAAATGTAAAGTGGATTGGAAAAGTAATTTAAAGACCGAACCAAAATCATATTTCCCATTAATTATTTCAAGAAGTCAAATACATGGGTTTCATCTTGAAACTATATGATTGACATTTAAATTTTGGATATAACTGTCCTATGGTTCGTATATTAACCTTCATTAATCTATTCTACAGATTATACAAGAGTATTGGATGTCTATAGCACAGCGACCAAAAGGAATCTTAACCAAATCACAAAGAAGTGTTTCAGCATCCTTCACATAGTAGGGAGGGCCAAGAAATTCCACTAGTTATAAATGGAACAGTGTAGCCAATTCCAAGTCATCTTGGAATGGGGTTTAAAACACATAAAACACTTCAGCTCAAAATTTGCAACTAAAATCCTTTAGAGATTGCTTTATAATGATGGACACTAAAGTCAAGTTATGAAATCCAAACACTTAAGAGATGCATCCATGGAATATTGGCTTAAAAAAATATAGTCACAGGATGCTTCCATTACAAGGAAATCCTTTGGTAAATTTTTCCCCTTGGTGGGTAAATAAATGAGGGAACTAAGGAAAAGTCAGAATTGGAAAGGACCCGTGGATCAGGATTGAAGGAAATTTCAAATTTTAGAGGCTCTGCTAGATAGTTTACATGCTCAATGGTCTATACTGTCATAGAGAGGCATACTCGCAATTGGAAAGAAATTCCTACTCTTGAGGATGGCTGACAACATAAAGTATTAAGTTTACAAGGTGAGCCAAAGGAATGAGACGATTACATTGACTTGTCCAATCATCAAGGATCCGAGAATTTAAAGTGTTCAACGATCAAGGGAACAAGGAAATGCACTCAGTGGGTCAAAATAGGTTATGCTACCAAAGTGGAGGAACTCATGCAAGAAAGAGCATCTTGGAGGACAGTTGTTTGGAAGCTATTCAACCCTTTAGAAACAAAAACACTAATGTGGTTGGTATTGGCTAATAAAGTACTACCAGTGGGCAAATGAGAGATACCATTTCTTGATATAGCATTTGAACCAAGCCATATCCCCCAGTGACACACAGTAAGGAAACTCCCAATGTAGATGTCTACTTAACTTTTGCCATGGTAGTTGCCAGTGACAGTTGACGAGATTTTAAACGATGTGCAGATTTGCCAGTTTGGACATAATGTTCATTCATTCCCATAGTTGACAAGTCTCTTGCTCCTTCAACCACAAGTGATAGAATTTCTTCAGTTATAAACATTATGTCATAGATTGCTCTGTTAGTTCGTAGATAAAGGAATCATGGTGCCATAGGAGACATACCACCAGGAGCCAAATGTGAATGGAAGCCATGTCCAAGAAGTGCTCCCACCCCACCATTAACTATCAGCTTTGACATCAAATATTTTGAAGAACCAAGAGTAGCAGCGAAACAACTCCTCAGAAGCTGAACAACAACATGCTTATCTTGCTTGAACACAGTGCATGAGCTAAAAAACACAATTTAATCATGCCACCTGCGTACTTTTTGATCCCAGAGCGGTGCACCAATGGGTGTACTAGGCCATGGTCTTCCAAGTGTGGTACTTTCCAATGCTGGTCTAGCAACGCCATGAAGAAACTCTGATGCTTTATCCAGCTTGAATGTTATCATGAGTCTCACAAGTGCTGCTAAAGGTAAAGGAAGAGTTGTTGGTGCATTTCCACCTACTAAACATCGACATTGAAGAAAATCCACAAGAAATTTATAAAGCACTGCTCAAAGGCTATAGTATATAAAACCTAAGCACAGTTAAAGAAAATGATCTCACAAAGTAGAAAATAGAAAATGGCATACCCATGAGACTTGTTACATGAACACTTGTAGCAGCCAAGGCCTCTTTTATCTCAGCTTCAATATTCTGAAGATTTGCTGCAGGACTTGGCGAGTCTGTTCCATTCATTGATGCAGGTTTCCAAACACCATGAGTAACCTCTACTGTAAAGTATCTAACAATTGCTGCAAGGGAAGCAAGAAGAAAATCTACAAGGTCTCTCAGGCCTGCATGTTCAAAGGTATTAACAATGCCATTTAGTAATTTACAAAAAGCCTATTCTCTTCATAAATTTTTGTGATGAAGCATTATCATTTAATTTTTTTCACCTTACCTCCATTTTTATCGGCAATTATAATGCAAAAGCACATAAGTTTAAAGTTTGTGTTCTCAATCATTCACAGACCCATGAATGTAAGTTACTTGACGATGTTATTATAACACTGACTATACTATTCTTCTTATCCATCAAGGAAACTATTTCTTAAAGAAACTTATGGTCATGGGTTTGCGGGCAATATACGAAAATTTCATGTAGAATTCCAGTTTAGCATTCACAAGGCATATGCCAAAGTTCAAAAGATGCATTTCATCAACAGGAAAAGTAGACACGCATATCAACACACAAACAAAGTAGAAACATGTAACAATACAACTGAAAGATGGCTAAACCCTGATGCATACCCATGAGACTTGGTACATGAACACCTATAGCAGCCAAGACCTCTTTTATCTCAGCTTCAATATTCTAAATATTTTCTACAAGACTTGGTGAGTCTGTTCCATTCATTGGTGCAGGTTTCCAAACACCTCGAGTAACCTCTGCAGTAAAGTAGCTAACAATTGTTGCAAGGGAAGCAGGAAGAAAATCTACAAGGTCTCTCGGGCCTGCATGTTCAAAGTTATCAACAATGCCATTTAGTACTTTATATAAAGCCTATTCTATTCATAAACTTTTGTGATGAAGCATTATCATTTAATTTTTTTCACCTTACCTCCATTTTTATAGGAAATTAGAATGCAAAAGCACATAAGTTTAAAGTTTGTCTTCTCAAACATTCACAAACCCATGAATGTAAGTTACTTGATGATGTTATTATAACACTGAATATAGTATTTTTCTTATACATCAAGATAATTGTTTGTTAAAGAAACTTATGGTCATGGGTTTGTGGGCAATATATGAAAATTTCATGTAGAATTACAGTTTAGCATTCACAAGGCATATGCCAAAGTTCAAAAGATGCATTTCTTCAACAGGAAAAGTAGACACGCATATCAACACAGAAACAAAGTAGAAACATGTAACAATACAACTGAAAGATGGCTAAATCCTGATGCATACCCATGAGACTTGGTACATGAACACCTGTAGCAGCCAAGACCTCTTTTATCTCAGCTTCAATATTCTGAATATTTGTTCCAGGACTTGGCCAGTCTGTTCCATTCATTGATGCAGGTTTCCAAACACCACGAGTAACCTCTACATTAAAGTAGCTAACAATTGCTGCAAGGGAATCAGGAAGAAAATATACAAGGTCTCTCAGTCCTGCATGTTCAAAGGTATCAACAATGCCATTTAGTACTTTAGAAAAAGCCTATCCTCTTCATAAATTTTTGTGATGAAGCATTATAACTTGTATCAGATCTCAATAAGTAATGTGTGAATGTGAAAGGTACTGTCTAAGATGTCAGTTTCTAAGTGGAGGCATGGTATATCTTAGGAATTTATTAATTTATCATATTTATGGCGGCGCTGAAACCTAGGAATGAAAGGAGAGAGTTTGTTAAATTTGGACTTCTAGGAAATTCAGTTTCTTGCGTGCTATAGATTTCATAGTATTTTTCTATTTTCATTATGGATTAAATATAGTTCCATGATCCATCCAGAGGGGATTCTATTCAGTATAATAATTACAAATTGAAATAAGGTCTAATTTATTATTTTACTAGTTACATAATAATTTTTGGATATATATCAATCTCATTTAGTGATATGCATGCCAACATTGTTGGCATTCATAATCTATGTGCTTCTTGATTGTGTTTTTACCAGTAACCAATTTATGGTTCAATTGATGGTTGGGTAACAATGAATTAGTTGGCAATGCAATTATGTGCAAAGCTATTCTTATTATCCAATTCATCTTACCCCAACACTTCAGAATAGCTAACAACATACTCTAACAATCTTTATTACTCTTATGTGAGAAAAGAAACTTGAGGAGCAACATTTGCACCAAGTTGAAGTCTCTCTTACAACACATGCAATCAAGCATTCCTGTTCACAAAAAACTAGACAAAACAACCTTCCATATCTGTGTCACAGCTAAAACAGAAATTCACCAACAATATGCCTGCATCTTCTTCAATTGCAGATCAACCAAAGGTGTTTGGAATGATGTCTTTCAAAAGGAAATGTTGATATTATTTTTGGCCTGATATTTGAAATAATGGTGAGGCACAGAAGCTGAGTTTGTTCAAGGGACACTCACAGGCCATATCATGTGTTCTAAGGAGCTACTAACTGTTCTATATTTGAACAATGATATATAAAATATTCACTTATAACTCTGTTCAATTAACACTATATTATGCAGACAAATTTTCATGCATGATTGGCATCAATCTCAGGGGCCAATCATGATGGAAATTATGGGTATGAGTGAGACAACACCCATAAAATACAAACTTAAATATGAACAACAAAAAATAACAGCATAGGCATAGCATATAACAAAAGCATATCTGGGAGAATAGCACAAGTGGCACAATATTTTGTAAGCACATGTAGCTATGGGGTGACAGTTACTTTATGATGAGTAAGTTCTCTCTCTGGAGTCTGTATATGCTACTGAATATGCCCAAGAAACTTTTAAATTGATCCAAATTTCCAAGATATAACTGAAATATCATGGTAGTATTTATCTAAAACAGAAAACCCCTAACTCCAATTTCTAAAACGTCAGTGAAGCTGAGAAGGTCACCAAGAAAATACAATGTTGAGCTACCAGGAAAACATAATGAGCTTGTGACATTTCAGGCACGCCCCCTTTTTTACCATGAAAGGAAGAGGAAAACAACCATGCTAAGATATACTTCATGATACACTATGTGGCAATTTGAATAATAAATGTGCTCTAGTAGAAGAGAGAATTTTTGAGCTACTATTAGTCACAAGTGCACAAGTGTTGCTTTCACAAGGTAATTTAAAATTTGTTTTACAAAGTTGAAAGAGCAAAAGACCAGGAAAACAGAGACATGTTGAGATACACCAAATATTGCTAAGGGTGAAAATCAAATGAGAGAAATACAATTTCACACCACAACATGGGAAGTTCAAGCAGAAAAAGAGAAAAATCAATGATTGTGTAATGCTTTCACTCATACATGAAAAGTCCCTCTGTAGTTCTTATATTTTCCCTCACACAAAAGAATGTCTTCAGTTCATTTCATCCAAGGAAATTGTTCGAATTTGAAAAATACAATTCAAAGTAATCTTCATGGTAAATATTAAATATGGAAGGTGAAGTTCATAGATACTATCAGACAATGATAGTGTGGGGATGTTGGATGCATAGCTGCCCCAAAAAACTGAAAAAAATATTCTTCAGTAATAGCATAACTTTTTAATATAGACTACAATAGGAGCTCCCTTTCCTAAGAGGCATTGTTCATGACGAGGTCGATAAAATTTCCACAATCTTAGCAGCAGAAGAAAAGCACATGAAAATACCATGTAAACTGAAATATCCTCCCCTGAATTTGATGCCTGTAGAACTGTTGGAGAGATGGATCCAAAAATCTCACAAATAGGCGTCAATGCCACTGCAACTTCAAGAAACTGCCAAGTGGTTATAGGAAACAAAAAAAATTAGGATGAATTACAGCAGCAGAAAAAACAAAGACTATGCAACATAAAAGGACAAATTAGATTAAACATGCACAACAGAAATATGATAAGACAAAGATAGTTGGAATAATCCAAGTGAAATAAACATACCAAACCATACAAAGAAAGAACATGAACAGTATCAGTCAATGTCACTCCTAAAAGGATAGTGTATAATAATGGTGCATAAGCTACTAAATTACTCCCAAACCCACAATACTCTGGCGGAGCAGGAGGTGGGAGTAACTTTACTACCAAGCGTACTGTGTGTTCCTGTGAGTAAAGTTGAAATGAGACCCTTAACAATAACATTTTAAACAAGATATTTTTTCTCAGAATTTTTTCATGCACTCAACAAAACATTTCCTACTAAGAAATCATTTTCAAGCATCTAGCAATATGATATAGATTTCTCAAGCTTGTACATAGCCGCATATCTTCGAATTATCTATATTTCTTACATCATCAACTCTACAGTGAATGGCTAGGTAATTAAGGTTTAAGCTTTCAAACCACAATTTTTTGTAAATCGATGTCACCTGAACATTCCATCCACGTATAAGAGATGCACCACACAATATACTAGCAGCAGTAATCCTTTCCTCATCTGGCCCATTGATTGCGAGTGGTGAACTAAGTCCATCATTGGTTAATCTAACAGCTCTTCTTCAATTGATTGTTTTTCCTAGAAGAGTAATAGGGAAGATTCTAGACATTTTGGGAAATCTTCACAAGATTGAGTTTTTGTCTATCAGTAAGAACTCTTTATTAGGCCCAATTCAATGGTCTCTCAACAATTTATACAATCTCCATATGCTTGATTTGAGCTACAATCAGCTTCAAGTCTCTATTCCCGCTGGTTTGACCATGAACGCAAATCTCAAGATCTTGGTATTTGCTCATAATGATATCATGGGAAAAATTCCCAGTATTGAAAGTCAGCTTCTACACATTGATCTCGGTTAGAATATGCTATCAGGTGATTTACCAGTGCTTCCTTTTTCTTTACAATATCTATCTTTGACACACAATGCTCTATCTGGATCTTTTGAGAACATAGCTTATCTGAGTAGATTGAAGCACTTAGATCTCAGCATGAATCAATTTATTGGCAGTATACCAACATCCCTATTTGGGATTAACCAGCTGTCAAAATTTTTCCTGCAACCTAATATATTATCTGGTATCCTTACATTGCAAGCTGGATCAGTAATTAGTATTGAGACTATAGATCTTAGCCACAATAATCTGTAAGGGGAACTCTCTCCTCTTCTGGCAAGTGCTCGAAATATATATTTAAATCACAACCATTTGACAGGGATAATACCTTTCGAATATGTGAGAAACCTTTATACAGGAAGAATTCAAACTCTTTATCTATAGCATAATTATTTTTTAGCCTTTCCTCTCGTAGCTGGGGTTCCACTTCCAACTGGGTCTCTATGTATTCAATACAATTGCATGGATCCACCAGTTAGGTCACCATGCTCATTGAGCTCAGGAGATGGAGAAAAGAGGCCCATGTATCAATGGAAGTTTTTTTCAATGTGAATCATTTTCTAAGAGAGAAATATTCCTTTTCGATTATAAATTTTACATGAGTTTGTAGAATTTAAAGAATGATTGGAGTTTCAATATGATTAATGATCCAAGTTTCTAACAATGTTTCCAAAAGAATTGTCCATTGGTCCAAATCCTCTAAAAATCAATCAGAACTAGGAATCAATAAAATCTTGATGCTTTAACTTCTTCAGTTCAAACATTTGACCAACTAGAAGAGGATTAAGATATCATCGAAATTTGTTTTCATCAGCTTTCTTCCACGTCTGTTAGCGGGTACATGTTTTCTATTTATAATCTTAAAATTTGAAGCCCTTCACAATCAAAAGAGGTATTTGTGGACTTTTTTGAATGGAATATAACTTAAATCATTGTGGTATGTTTGATTTTGGATTATCAATGTATCTTGAGTGTGCTCCATGTTCATTAGATGAGTGGAATTTCCAATCGAATTAACAATGCCTTGTATAAGATATGCATATGGTAGAAATGATCGCTTAATAAGTTTGCATAGCTTGTTATATCACAACAAAACAAAGAAATATATCTATAAAATTATCATTCTAAGACTGTAAAAGCTAATTTGGTTTACAATGAATGGATTACAAAAGCACATCTCATAGGTATCCATATCTCTAGAACTACTCTTGGAATTTTTTTTTGTATTGGTCATATCTGCTTATTGAACATTTTAAGTTTTCAGAACTGATCATATTTCTATGTACTCTCTCGTTTAATTCATCTTGAACTAATTATATTTCTATGTCTTTTCTTGCTGATACTTCTTCCCTTCTTCTTCATGCATCCAAGGAATCTAAACATTTTTTTTATGCTTGGTCTAGGATTGCTTTGTCTTTTCTTTGTAACCTTAATGATCGAAGTAGTCCACTAAGGGTATTGTTTTTCCTACCTCAAATCACTAGACTTCACGTTATATACCTACAACAAATAGGCAACATGTTTTTTCCATAGCTTCACCTAAACTAGTACCTACATTTAATGGAAATTGCCATTGCAGGCCTTCACCACTCAATCCAGGAGAACTGGCTAGCCAGCTGCCAAGATTCGGGATTTGAACTTGAGAAAACCCATGTATATGTTTGTACATTACTCCACTGAATTAATTGCATGGGTTTCTAGAGTCAAAGTTCCATGACTCAAAGAATACAGAACCTAGAAAATCATTCAAGCCATTCTTGATATCTTTCAGGGCAGCAAGATCTGAATCATGCAGACTTGCATTAAAAAATTCAGTGTAACACAGAAGATGAAGCAGATTTATAAGAACGGAGAGTGAAATAGCTCTACTGGACATGTTGGGTTCTGCTGAAAACTAATTATGATCTATCAACTGCATTTTTGTTTCATACAAAACTGCAATTTGCAATAGGATTTGGTAAGTTATTGAGAGATAGGTCCATTATGTAAGCTGAGCATATATAGGAAGTCATCATAAAATGAGAAATCTAGAAGAGCATCAATTTCACAACAGTGGAAATCTTATACACAACATTTTTGGTCTACCAACCCTTGGAATTGCTAGTTCCTAAGTTTTATCTGTAAACATAACAATCTTATTATGAACCTAGGTAGGTCTGACCTATTTTCGAGGCTGTAACTTACAACAATGAGTGTTGCAGGAGCAAGAGCTGGGAGCTTGCAATGAGAAAGGTTACTCGCTAGAGCACAGACAGGCACAGAGACAGGTAAAGTAGTGGAAAAGATACCAGAGGCTGGAGTGTATACCAGGTGTTCAAAGTTTCACTTCCAATCACGGTATGAAGGAGTAACCCTCCCTAAAGACCTATCAACATACCTGTCAAAGTGAAACCGAACCATGTTGTCCTCGTGAAACTGCCTCTCATGCAAAGATGAACCCGGTCTTTGAAAATCACAGGATATCCAATTTAAATAGCTTTGATCCTTATGGCCTATTCTAGTGCATTTGCAGGTGTAGCAATCCTCTGTTACTGTAGCTAATTATGATTTAGCCATTTCATGTCCACTACATCCACAACAACTAAAAAACATGAATAAAAGAAAAACACAATAATAAAAGAGGGCAAGTAAGTAATTAACCACATCCACAACAACTAAAAAAACATGAATAAAAGAAAAACGCAATAATAAAAGAGGGCAAGTAAGTAAGAGGAAACTAAACTAGAGAGGGCAGATCATAACAAGGCAGGATAATCGAAAGAGGAAAAGGAAATCAAAGTGATGGGTAATTAAGAAAAACATAAACATAGAAGAAAACAAACCTGGAGACTCAACATGCAGCTCAATACCAATATTTGATAGTTTCAATTTCTGTCCATCGACACCAATCTCATCACCATGTTTAGAATTGCCTGAATTCCGACTCCATTTAGTCTTCTTAGATGCGTCTCCAAGCATCTTTTTATATCCAGACAAATTAATTCTAAATCTAGTGATTCCTACAATGGGAGAAGGGTTTCATTTTCAGTGGCCACGACCCTAGTTTCGGCCTATTATTGCCTGTCCTATAAATTCTTTGCCCTTCCTTGTAAATTCTTTGATCCATTCTCAGTTCTTCTTTTCTGCGCTAACGCCATTGCCCTTGATAAGCTAGAAATTCATTGTATAAAAACCTTCGACCATGATTAGGGCATCCACCGTTATCTTTGGTATATCTTTGTGGTTTGTGGGTTTATAAGTTATTTTGAAATCCTAATACCCATTTTCAATGTGACTACATTTGAGACAATTAAATCTATTTACTACTTATGAAAATTGTACAGTTATGAGGACCATCTATAAAGAAATATTCAAATCAACTTTCCCCTGCAGATAGGGATAGGGATAATGGGATGATAGAAATCAGAAGGGATAACCATTCAAATAGTGACAAATTTTAATTTCGACTATTGTGTTTAAACATGGTAAGAGAATATCGAGAACAGAGCCTGGAACAACATCATAGAAACTCAAAGTATTATAACAATCTAGGTCACCTCCTCTCCTTTGTGTTCAAATTCTGCAACAATGATATTTGGTAAATATTCATCACAAAAAAATTGATAGAATTCACCATGAAATTCAGGAATTATATGTAATAGTGTAATACATAAAGCAAAATGGTAATGTAGAACCACCATTATATTGATGTTGAGTGGTAAAATGATTTTAAGACATTATGACTTTAGGTATTTTTAATAATATAAATAATATATAGAAATATTAAACAATGTTAATTTTAACTTATGATTACTTTTATTTTTCATTTTTAAGGTATTTGGTTTAATAGGGAAATTTTGATTAACCAAAAAATAAATAAAAAAATATGTCTCCAATAATTTACATAAACTTGATAAATGTGCTCTATGCCAAGATATCTTCTTGAATATATCCCAAGTCAACACCTTGTTATATAGTTCTATCCACTGCAACAATTTGGTTTTTAGAGGAGTCGTGGTTTTCCACAAAGGAATACAACACTTACTCTACTTCTTAGTCCTCATTCAAGAACATGGCCATGTAGTGAAGGCTTGTAGTATAATCTCTAGTATGTTTCCATGACAAGACCAAGATATCTTCCTCCTCCTTTAAGTAAATGAAACTCAATTTCAGCTTTTCAATAAAACTGTTTCATTTTTTAGCTTCATGTCCATCTAAACCCAACAAACCATATTCAATATATCACCCATCTTTCCACAAATGAGCTCTAGTTGAGGCTACAAAATAAGAAAAATTCACATTGTGTGCATGCTATTATTCCATGTTTTATGGCTATATATATATATATATATATCCCTTGTATATAAGATAATTTCAACCTGACTAAAATAATGTGTCCTATCTAATAAAAATAATTCCCTAGTTGAACAAAAATTGGGCCACACTTCTTTTAAAGGTAAAATGTTTGGCATATATTATATATAAAGCATAATAAGCACATCACATAATAATATAAAATCAATCCCAAAGTGTGCAAAATAAATTAATAATACTAAGCATCTCTACATACAATGCTTGTTCATTTTCCTTGTTCCCTCGAGACATAGTATCAAAAATGAAAAAAAGACAAATGGGGACAAAAAGGGCGTATGACCATAAATTAATATCATAAAAGGAATCATATCCAACCCCCTAATCCCAAATCCCCTAACCCCATAACCCTTAAACCTCCTAAACATGAATCACTTAAACCCTAACCCCCTATACCCCTAAGCCTCTAATCCACCTAAATGTAACCCCCTAACCCTAGCTAACCCCCATAACCACTAATTCCCCTAACCACTAAATCTCATAATGTGACCATAGTGACATTCTATGTATTTTATGCACATGTATCCTAAGCAACTAGCATAAACAATTAACAACTAACATCCCCCACCCTTAGAAAGGAGTATTGAAGGGATGAAGCCAGCTGTATATCTCGGGCAATTTTTGCTAAATAGCTACCCCTCAACCCTGGCACCCACTCTATGTGGTGCAGCCAGTCAAGGTGTGCTTTTGGAAGTGCTTTCAAGTTTATGTTGTCATTTAGTTTAGGCCTTTGCGATGTGCATTGGGGTCCAAACAATTTGACCAATCGACCCATGGGACCTTGGTTCATGGATGAGGTTGGTAAAATATTAAGAAATCCAGTAGGGTTTCATTATTACTGTGAAATGTTCCACCCAAATAGTATTAATTTCAAAGGAATAAGTATTAGGGATGAGAGCAAGTTCTATGCAATTTTGCCAGAATA